>PVJA010010238.1:0-58063 GCA_004027025.1 Myocastor coypus
TAGAATATGTCTGCCAGACAGTGCTTCTTTTCAAATAAAACTTCTTGAACCTGGTACTTCCTCATTGCTGAGACACAATATACAACACTGACAGATCATAGAGGTTTCAGTCCATATATATATATATATAAAATGGCTGGCTCAGCCTGCCCTTGGGGAGGGGCTGATACAGCATGTGGTGCTGGGGGGGGGTCAAACCCTGGTCCGTGTGGTTGCCTAAGCTTTCCTAAGCAGGTGCTTTAGACAACTGTGTCATATTTTTGGCCTTAAACCAGTTGTTTAAGTTAAAGATTGTCAGTATTTTGTCCCAGAAGTGGGGAAATGATTAATACAAGTACCATACTTTGTGGAATAGAGTTGACCTGAAGAAGAATATCAACGTTTTGGGGATATTAGCTGTTTCTACTAACCCTCTGCCGTAAAATTCTTCCTTGGAGTGCACTGAGTATGGACTGAAAGTTCTACGATCTTGGTATTATACATTGTGTCTCAGCAATGAGGAAGTACCAGATTCAAGAAGTTTCATTTGAAAAGAAGCACTATCTGGCAGACATATTCTAGCCATGTGTATTATGCATCTGTGGGCACTGCAGGAAATGGATGTTAAGAGCATTAGGCTAATGAGACTGGTAGAAGACTTTTCAATACAGTCCAATGTTGAGGCAGTGACATAGGTATTGTTGGAATCACTTAACCTGCACTGCCTTAAGTATCAATAGCAAATCCTAAAACAATGATTTAGGAAGTTTTGAGTTTGGCATAAAAGGAAGCTCTGAGAAGTTACAGCACTCAAAGATGGAACAGAGGAGGCTAAGGAGATAGCTCAGCAGTCTAAGAATCTGCCTGTCAAATTCAAGGACCCAGGTTTGCTGTGCAGTTCTGTATGCCATGCTAATCTCATAAGCCCATGCATGCCATTGTGGCCCTGAAACCATATGTGGTGGAGTATGCCTGTAATCCCTGTGCTGAGGAGTCTGAGGAAGGAGGATCACTACCAGTCTGAAATGTGTAGTAAGCCTGTGCATCCAATAAATAAATACTTTTGTCAGTTATATAGAATTTATTTCTCTAGAAAATAGAGCTCAGAATAAATTACAGAATATTTAGATATTAAGCCTTTAAAGAATTTGGCAATATTTAATCTCTTGTTCTCATGGTATAAATCAGGCAACTGAGGTTCAAAGAGAATGACTAAGTTTCACAGGTCAGCGAGGTAGAGACAAAGATCACATTAGAATCTGGGTAGCTGGTTTACTCTTAGTAATTTTGAAATGTGTATCAGAGGGCTTCTGCATGGGGCACTGGTTAGGATGAAGGTCATACCACTTAAAGACTTCTCATTCAGTAGGTCTATGGTTGTGGCTTTAAATTTATTTCTCTTTTTTACAATTTTAAAAATTCATTTTAGTGAGAAAAATATAGCTTTGAAATAGTTTCCAAACAGGTTAGTAGAACAGTTACAGCAATTAAAACATTGCATATTATTGTCTTCCTAGTAGCTGTTCAGAGTACAAGATGCAGACATAATTTCTTTTCTAATAACTATTAGTACAAATCTTTCTTCTTATGGAACTAAGAGAAAGTAGCTTTATATCTATCCTTGTGTGTGTGTGTGTGTGTGTGTGTGTGTTTGTGTATTTACTACAAAATGGTCCTTCCTTTTTATCCTCCTTTTTGTTTTGTCTTGTCAGATATGGGTGTTCCATTGCTGTTAGAGAAGCTGTATTTGGAAAAGTCTTTAAAGGACCTTTTCATACTTGATGTCAGTTCTAATATTGTACATACTTGAATTCAGCAAAATAATACAATATACTTCAATAATCCAGAGTAGTAGTAAATTATCAGTAGAAAAGGTGGTACAGAAGTGAACTTCATTCATAAGAGGAGTAGCATTAAAGAGCCAAATATTTTGAAATAAAATAATAAGAAGATACCCTGAGGACAGCACAAGAACTAGCAGAACTGTACTCCTTCTAAGTTTAAATCTTCAAAGGTTGAAGACCAGAGCCACAGTATGGTATGTTCCAGAATGGGGTAACTTGAGGAATCATTTTCCTCTGGATTGGGTTCATTCATCCAAGCACTAAACTCTAAGGCTCAGAGAAAAGGATACTGCTTCAGATCGTGGCAAAGTTTGGAATCATCCACGTGATACTGGTTTTGGATGCATGTAGAATACAAGAATTGTGGGTCCAGAAGACTTTTGTTGACATTTCAGAAGAATTCTTTACATGTTCGTCCTTGCTCCCCTGTAAAGGCAGTGGGATGCTGTGAGTGTGAAGCTGATAGTGCAGAGCAGGACCCAGAAGGTTGAAAAATCCAGGAATGTAGATTGTTGAGCAAAGGCACAGGGCATGAACGATGCTTGCCCAAGGCAAAAACCATGAGGACAGAAAGCACAGGCTGTGCTGTAGGAGAAGGACCACCCAAGCCCTTTGGAGTTCAGATCTCACCACAGATTGCCTCAGGTTCTGGACGTAGAACTACACAGGACTTAATGTTTGCCTTGCTAAATTTTTGTTTTGCTGTAGTCTCATTCCTTTCTAACCCCCTGTTTCTACCTTTTGGGAGAGGATTGTTTATTCTGTGCCACTGTATAATGGAAATATTTAATTTTTCTTTTCATTTGGTATAGGGGCTTATAGCTATGGGTTTGACTTAAAACTCAGAGAAAACTTTGAACCTTTCAGCAGTGATGAAACTGTTAGAATTGACAACTTGAAGAGAGGGACTAACCACATTTCACAAAAATGGATGTCCAGGGACATAATGCTATGCCTTATATGTAAATTTCCTCCCAACCCCTCATGTGCTTATGGGTTACACTTCTGTGATGTGACTGGGTCGTGTGTGTGTGTGTGTGTGATACTGGATGGGTTTATATCGGGATATGATGTAGGAATTAAAGCCCAGTAGGAAGGAGTTTCTCAATATGCATATGGTCTGCTCTTCCCTTAATCACGGATGTTTCCTGCCTACCCTGCCATGAGCTCTTTCTCCTTTGCCATGCCCCTCTACCACACCACCCTGCCTTGGAACATGCTTAGTTCACTGCCATCTCTAAGCCAATATAAATCTTTCCTATGTTAATTTGTGGGTGTTGGGTGTCTCAATCACAAAATAACTAAGACTGCTGATATATACCCTTTGTGCCAAAAACAAGACCTTTCTGGAAAATATTCAGCTTTAATATTAGCAATCAAAAATGTCAGTCCCCATTAGCCCATCCATTCCTTTCCTCCCTTATAGAATAGCCACAAAGCATTAGACTAGGTGACTTAAAAACAACAGAAATTCACTTCTCACAATTCTGGAGTGAAGAGTCTCAGATCAGTATACTAGTATAAATCTATTCTGGTGATGATACTCTGTTATCATGATAAAGAGCAAAGAATGTGTTCCCTAGAGTGTCTTACTTAAGGACACTTACCACTACTCCATATGAGCCCCATCTTTACTACCTAATTGATTGCTTGGAGCCCTACCACCAAATATCACTACTTTCATTGTTCAGCTTCAACATATGAATTTTGGGGAACACATTCAGTCTGTTGCAGACTTCAAACATATACTGTTTTCTTATACTACTTTCTTTCATAGAAGTAAAATCAGCTTGTATTATTGTCTTAGATAGTTTTTTCTTATTGCTGGATCAAATACCCAACACCTAAGATAAAGGAAGAAGAAGTTTATTTTTGCTCACATTTTGTGGAAGTTTTAATCCATTCTTGCCTGGCTGAAAGCCAGACTGGCATATGGTACAGGGCATCAGTTTATTACACCAGAGAACAGCAAAACAGTAAGAGCAAATGGGAAGAGTAGCAGCAACAATGGCTAGAGAGAGTGAGTCTGTCTCTCTTATGTTGCATTAGGACTATCTGCCTCAGGCTCGGTGCAGTACTCACACCCATAATCCCAATGGGTCATGAGTTAATCATAAATTCTAGAAGTCTGCCCTATGACTGCATGAGGATTTGGGGGGGACAATTAGATAGAAACCATAACAATTATATACACAAAAACCTCCAAACCTGAACAGCTTATATAAACAAATCTTGATTTCTACCTTTTATAAGGAATTTTCTAGAAGTTAGCAACAACTCTGTTTCTTTTCCTAAATAGTCCGGGATTCAGGATGAAGTGAGAAGTCCTATGAGAACACAAATAATTTCATTTCAGAATAAAGAAGAACAAGGTGGTAAACCATTGCGATAGTTAACTATGGTAAAAACTTGAATAAGAAGTGCCTAGCAGATTGGTTTAGCACGGTTCTGGATGTATCTAGATGATGTATTTTTTGAAGACAGAAGACTCACCGTGGATTTGGGTGAGAGCAACTGGGAAAGAGGAAGGAAATCATCGTTCTTCTACCTAGGAGGAGCTTCAGGCTTGTCTGTGCATATCTCTCTCCAAGTGTCCAGTGCAAACTTCTTAGCTTCTGTGTATAATCTCCTATGGAATTCTGTACTGAACTCCAAATCTTTACTTTTTAACTGACCCTTTGCCCAGATCTCTGAACAGGGATGTTTTTCACTTTTCCAAATGCACTCTGCAGACCACCACTGAAAACCAATCTTGTAAACACTTTCTATATCATATATGCATATATTTTATATTAAATCATTTCCTCTAGTGAATCCTAACTTATAAAGATGTTTGTACCAGGAGTTGCTCATTATAAATAGAATTGTAAGAATGAGTTTCCTCAGTGGCTTTAGTAGTTCCTGGATTGGCTCTGTAATTTGAAAAAAAAAATCCTTAAAGTTGCTATGGTCTTTCTTTCTCATAATGTGCAGAGTACCAGCAGTACATGGTGAAACTAATTAATGTGCATCATGGATCTACTTGTTATTTATATTATTTTTTGCAGAACTGGGAATCAAACTCAGGACCTTGCACTTAGCAGGCAGGCACTTGTACCCTTTGGACCCCTTACCATCTGCAAGAGATCCATCTCTTTGTCTCTTTACATCCTTCCTTTATTTTTCTTGTAGTTTGTGCTTTGCCTTTCTCAAATAAGAGATCGCATACAGTAACCAATTTTATGCATCCCATTTATTTTACTCATTACATTTTTCATGAAATTTCCTCAAATTTATCCTCCTTTATAGCCAACTAGTATTCCTTTATACACAGACATTCTGTTCTCTTCATCAAGTTATCTATCGATTTTGTATACAGGCTGCATGTAGGATTTATCTTTTTAAAAAATATAATTAGTAGAGGGTCTACAGGGTCTCAATACACAGATCAGACTCGTAGTGATCCTCCTGTTTTCAGCTACCCCAGAAATACGGCTGACACAGCACACCGGTGAACCCTGGTCCCTGCATCTGCCTAAGTAGGTACTTCAATCCACTGAGCTAGTTGACTGGCCCAGGATTTATCTTTTATGAACTATACTCCTATAAATACTGATATACATGGATTGCTATAGTATGTCTTAACAGTGCAAAATAATGTTGACAAAAATACATGTGTATTAAGCTGAGTGTCTATGTAGATCCATTAAATTGAGATGCTGAACTTAATGTTGTGGCTTATGGGAAAAAAATCTTAATAATTTGTTTCGCTTTTTGACAGAACCATAGATCAAAAAATAATCCACTGTGTCTAAATTAGAGATGCCTGATATTCCCTGGTTTAATGTTGATGGGATTCAAAGGCTCAGGAAATGAGACTTCTGGAGCGGATTTCTCATGTTAACACTAATCGGCTATATGGATTTGATCCGGAAAGAGTACTATTCAATAATACTTTAAGAAACAGAATTGGGAGGAAAGTATCAGATTTCCCAAAGAACCTTGCTATTGCTCTTCCTCTGTACCAGATCTTGTAGTGGGACTGCAGTTACTCAACTGGGAAACATAAGAGCAATGACTTTAGTTCGATCCTCAAGTGACAAAGGTAAAGTGACTACACTAAGCTTCCACACACAAGATGCACATACTTACTGTAATGAGCAGCAGAAATAAAGCAATGCTCAGAATGATCTGATATGTGTGTTTCTGTGGTATTTCTTGATTAGCCATTGTGTTTCAAAAAAAAAAAAAAAACAACAAACCTTTTTAATTTTCCAGGGCATGTGACTGAGATCTACTTAACTAATCATAAATGAGAACCTCCAATACTCAGATTTGAACTAGTTTACAGACTGCAAAACTCCTTGATTGAAGGCAAGACTAGGTTCCTTTGAGGAAGGACCTCAGTGTACTGGAAAATGTTTATACTGCCAATTTTTTTCCCACAATTCCCCCACAAAAACCTAAGGCTATTTATTGAATAAACTGTACACTGGGGAAAGGGAGATCATTAGATATGTCAGACACAACTGTGCTCTAGTTCTGAGTGAACTATGATTCTGTGGGATTCAAAATATTATTGTGATTCTCCAGTAATAGTAGGGTCTTATGGAAGTCAGGCGATCAATGAAGATTTAGCAAGTGTCCAACTCGCAGTGGGAACAGAAGTTCCCTGAATCCATTATATATTTATTTACTCAGTTATAGAATCCAAAATTGGTAGAAATATAATTAGTATTTAGCAGAATCATCACATTGGTTCCCTAAACTTGGTGTGAGGTCTGTTATGGTTGGAAATCCAAATAGAGCTACTGTGAAAATAATAAACCTAAAGTAATATCACATCAGTGGAAGGATTATAGAGATTAAAGGAATGAAAATGTGCAGGGATGGTAGTTCTTATCACATTCACACTTAACTCTACTATTTGGCTCATGCAGAAGATTGATAGAGATTCAAGAATGGTGATGGATTATTATAAACTAAATACAATGGTGACTTCAATTGCATCTGATGTATCAGATACGATTTCCTTGTTTGAACAGAATAAACCATTTTCTGGTACTTGGTATGCAGCTATTGCTTTGGCAAGCACCTTCGTATCCACACTAAGTCCAACCAGAAACAATTAGTTTACAGCTGGCAGGGACAAAAATACACTTTTGCTGTCTTATCTCAGGGAATTATTTATTCATCACCCCTGTGTTGCAACCTACTTCACAGGCTTCTTGATTTCCTCTCTTCCACAAGGTATCTCACTGGTCCATTAAATGGACAATAAACTAATTGAAACAAGGAAGCAGGAGGTAGGGGCTTATTAGCATTTTCTTTCCATAGGATGAGAAGGAAATCCAACTACAATTCAATGTCCCTATACCTTGATGAAAGTTGTAGGTGTTCAGTAGTGTGGAGCATACAATGATAACCCTTTAAAGAACAAATATAGGGTGTTTAATCTGACTATCATTACAGTAAAAACAACAGCAACAACAAAGACACACAACAATTACTGGGCCTGTTTGGATTTTGATGGCCACATATTCCTCACTTAGGTATGTTACTCCAGCCTGTTTACTGAATTATTTGGACATCTTGGAGTTTTAATTGAGGGCCGGACAAGAAAATTCTCTGCATTAGATTCAAGCTTCTGTGCATAATGCTCTGCTTCTGGGGCCATACGATCCAACAGATGTAATAGTTCTTTAGGTGTCAATCAAAGATGGGGAAGCTGTTTGGAATATCTGGCAGGATCCCATAGATAAATCCCATCAAAGGCCTTCAAAATTTTGAAGCAATCCTCTGCTACCATCTGCAGACAACTAATCTCCCTTTGAAAAGCATGTCCTGGTCTGATATTGGGAATTACTGGATGATGGACCATGGCACAGCAGGACACTATGTAAACTGAGATGCCGATGAAGAGCTCAAAATTTTCTGATCCAGCAAGTCATAAATGTGGATATGCAATAGTTTATTACTAAATGGAAGTGTTATATGTGTGATTGAGCCTGAATAAGTACAATGGGAAAAAGTAAGTTATATGAAGAAGTAGCCGAAATGTCTATGGTTTCTACTTCTGGCATGTTGCCTTTTTCTCACAGGATGTACTTATCTGATCACCGGATGCGCCATATGCCATCTGATGATTGATAGAAAAAAGAAGGCCAGGTCGTGGTTTATAGATGCTTCTGCATATTGGGCAGGTACCATCTGAAAGTGGATCGATTCAGCATTACAGCTGACTCCTAGGACATCACTAAAGAACAGTGATGAAGGGAAATGTTTACAGTGAGAAGACTTGTGAGTCATACATTTTGCCTGGAAGAAAAACTAGTCAGATATAGTAGTATGACTATATTCTGACTCATGGGCTATAGGTAATGATCTGGCCAGATGGTCAGAGAACATGACTGCAACATAAGTAACCAAATATTTGGTGAAGAGGTACCTAGATATAGCTCTCCATAGGGGTAAATAAGGTGAAGATATCTGTTTCCCATATGAACATGCACTAAAAAGTGACCTCAGCAAAAGATCTTTAATAATCAAGGGCATATCATGACCCACTTAGGGGATAGCACTTAACATTTTGCTTTAGCTATCTCTGTCATTGCCCAATGGATTCATGTACACAGTGGCCATGGTAGAAGGGATGGAGATTATGCATGTTCTCAGTAACATGAGCTTCTGATCTGAGTATACTCACTGCTAAATGGCAAGTATGCCAGCAGGCAACACTAAGTCTCTACTATGACAATAAATTCAAAAGTCAAATGAATAGTGTACATTCCCTAAAAGACAGTCTGTGACCTAGTGGCAGGTTAATTATAATGCAGAATACTTTAATTGTGGAAAGTGGCAGTGCTTTGTCCTTATGTCATATATATTCTAGGAATAGATTTGCCTTCCCTGCATATGTTGTTTCTGCCAAAACTAACATCAATAGACTTATAGAAGGCCTTATTCAACATCATGCTGTTTCACACAGCATTGCTTCTAAAAAAATTCGACATTCAATGCCCAAAGAAGTAAGATACTAGTCTCATGCTAAGGGGATTCACTTATCTTAAATATTCCTTACTATTCAGAAGCAGCTGCACTGAGAGAAAGGTGACGTGACCTTCTGAAGATGCAATTTCAATGCCAGGGACGCAACTGGAGGAAGGTTCCTCAAAAAGCATCTTTATGTTTTGAATTAACAGTTTCTACTTGGTAATATGTCTTACAGTGTAGGATTCATGGGTTCAGGAATCAAGGAGTGAAAGTGAGGATTAATTCACTATTACCCCTATAGAATTCCTAGTAAAATATTTGTTTCTTATTCATGCAATCTTTTGTTTTGCTGGCATAGATGTCTTATACCAGGATCCACAATGATTCAATAAATCCCAAAATCTATTCAATTAATCTATTGAATTATTATGACTCTCCTGTACATTATTTTGGGCTCCACATGCCTCTGAGTAAACAAGCTAAGGAGGGCATTATGATTTTTCTAGAGGCAATCGATTCACACTATCAAAGGGAAACTGGAATATTACTTTATAGTAAAGAAAAAGAATATCTCTGGAATACAGGAGATCACTTGGGATGCCTCTTTTCATTATCATGTTACTGATGTCAGTAGAAAATTACAAAAATGTCTTCCAGGCAGGATGGCAAATGAAACACAAATTTTAGAAATGAAGATATGGGTCATTCTACCAGGTAAATGGCTGACACCTGTTGAAGTGCTTGCTGAAGGCCAAGAGAGTACAAAGTGGGTAATAAAGAAGGTAGTTAAAACTGTCAGCTGTGGGGCCTGGCAGGATGGCTCAGTGGTCTAAAGCTCCTGCTTAGGAAAGCTTGGGCGGCTGCAGGGACCGCAGTTCAATCCCTGGCACCACATGCTGTGCCAGCCCTGCCCTCAGGGCAGGCTGAGCCAGCCATAAAAATAAATAAATAAACAAACAAAAGTTCTGAAACAAGAAAAAAAAATAAAATTTAAAAAATTCTTAAAAAAACTGTCAGCTGTGACCCCAGGATCAATTTCAGAAATTAGGATTTCAATTTTAATTTTTCTCTCTGATTTTGTTAGTATGATTGTACATATTTAACATGTATCAAGTAAGTGTCTTTATTTTTTCTTTATAGCATCATATAGTTAGACTGTTGGTTATGTATTGTTAAACATATAATGCTTTAGTTATAAAACAATAGAAGCATTATGAAAAAAAACCTATGCCTTCTGTTCTCAATAGCAAATTAATGTGCATCTGTCTATATGCAGGATATTTAAACCATGTTAGGCATAATTATAAATTATGAGATCATGTTTTAAGGAAACGTCTCTTGCCATGTTCACAAAGGGTGGAATGTGATAGCTAATTAATTGTCCTATAAAGTTGAATAAGAAGTCCCTGGGATATTGGTTTACCACAGTTGCGGGTAATTGACTTGTTGAAGACAAAAGATCTACCCTGGATGTGAGTAGCACCAAGCAATAAGTTTATAGCCTGTATGGAATAAAAATGAAAAGAAGATGAAAATCTTCTGATTCTTCAAAGGAGCTCTGTTGTTTGCCATACATTCTGGATATCCATGTCCAGGCTTTCAGCCCAGGATTGTCAGCCTTCCAGTGCAGATCAGTTGGCTGCAGAACAAGACTTACATAGTGCTCTGCAGTAAACTCAAGGCCTTTGACTTTTGACCAAAACTTTAACTCTCCAGCATACAGAGGAACCTTTTGTAGTCTTCCACACCTTTTCTCCAGAAGGTCATTGTAGGCTTCCCTTGTAATTTCTTTATATGTTATGTATGTTTTACTGCATTGTATTATTATATTATATTATATTACATTATATTATAATAAAGCCATTCTACTAAATTCTGATACAACTGCTTCATGACTCTAAAGAGTTTTGAAAGGCAGTACACATCACTTTATTTTTCATTGAATTGATCAAAGCATGTCACATATTGACACAGAAGAAAATGAATAGAGGTATAAACTTGTGGCAGTGATAGTGGATACTTTGAATGAAGGATGTAGCACTTGATTTGAAAATACAGCATGTTTTATATTAGTAAATTATTCTTGTTACTTATAAAGTATTTTGAAGAGCATCATTTTATGTCATTTGTGCTTTAATTTTACATACTCTTAAAAATTATTCCCTGGGTAGATTTTGTAGAGATAGGCAGCAGATCTCAGGAAAACAAAAGGCAGGGGGAGGGCAGGAGGGATGGGTAGTAAAAATGATCATGATGTAATTGATATACATATATATATATATATATATATGTATATATATATAAATTTCCCTGAGATTAATGCAAGTAGTATGTATTATACCATTAAGCCAACAGTAAAAACATAAAGAAAATCTTCATTGATATAAGAATTATAATTATTACTCTTACATTATCTGGATTCAAATCTGTAGGTATGAGTATCGTTCTCTCAGTTATACTTGCAACTGAAATTTCTTCTGCATCCAGATGAAGCATCAGGTATATGTAATAGCTAATTGGGAGGCTGAGGTAGGAAAGCTTGTGACTTGCCTGGGCAACATATCTGTAGAACTGTAAAGTATGGTTTTTTCCAGCCCCTTATAAAGTATGTCTTGATTAATTTCTCTCTGTCCCTGTCCCTGTCCCTGTCTCTCCCTGCCTCTCCCCCCTTCCTTCCCGTGTAGGTAGGATCATGGGCAGACAAAAATGGGGTGAAATGGTTTTTCTTTCCTCATGTGGGGAATCTGATATTCACTAACCTTGCTATGCGTGCCAGAACAAGTTAGTTCCAATGGTAGTACTTGTCCTCTACCCACAAATCAGATCCACTTCTTAGACTTATTATTGATGCTGCCAGAATAGAAGAAAGTGAATAAAAGAAAAAGACATGTTAATTTCAAGCTCCATTTAGAAATGCACTAGAAAAATCAATGGCTGGTAAATAGAAATCGGCAAAATTGGCAGAAAGGATTTTTATATTCAAGCGTAGAAAGATCCAGAGTATAAATCTTCACACTGACCAGATAAAAACTGAATAAAATGATGACGACACTAGAAAGGCACTGACAGGGCTTTTTCTCACTGTTTTAGTGCATTGAAGAATATCTCCTTTAATTCACTGAATCAAGTTCTATCATTTTAAAATTTGAGAATAAAGCTGTATTTAACTTTGTTATTAGAGTTCTCACCTAGATTTATTGATTTCCTAGTGCTGAGGTCGACAGAGCCTATATCATGGTACAAGTGATTATCTAACAACTTTAATGCTGAAGATATTTGGGAAATTAAGCTTACAAATATGTTTTGGCACTGAATTTAAACTCACTGTCACTAATTGTTCAGTGTTATATCTAGCGAATTCGATGCTCTTAGGACATCTCCATAGACCATTTTAAAATAAGATGTTTTCCATCTTTGTGATGCTGAAGGACAGAATGTGCCTATTACTGTCCTGCTCGATTTTGGCATTAATCTCAAGTGAACCTTTTCTCTTTATAATGTATCCTAACATTTTATGTGCTCATATATCTTTGCTTTTCACTTTCTAAATACATTAAGAACATGGACCATAATTTATTACTTATTGGCATACCTCATGAAAACTAAAATTTATGCTTAATAAATACAATATGTTCATGACCATGATAATTTTATACTATAACATTGGTTTCATTCAAGATCTGCCAAATTAGAAAAGTATTGTGTTTTAATAGTTGGAGTGATTATTTTTTCTTCATTAATTATTTAAAGAAAAATGATATTTTAATATTGATATGTTTGATGTATTAATGAATATATTAAACTGAAGAACTTTGTTCTCGTGTATTGTACCTTAATGCTTTTTACTTCCCCTTCTCCTTCCTTTCTCTCCCTTCCTTCTCTTTCCATCTGTTAATCCCCTTTGCAATTATAGGTCTCCTCTCCGCTTCCTAGATTCTTTTATTTTCCTCTTTAAGTTACTGATACTTTGGACCTCTGTTATAAGAGAAATCGGGAGGTATTTAAACTTTTGTATTTATTTTACTGCATCTGCTGTAATATAAAGGCATTAATTTTATCCATCCTGTCTTCGTACTACACCTTCTACCTCAGCCTCCCTTGTGCTTGTTGTGCAGATGTGAGGCACTATGCCTGGCTATAATACATCTTTTTTCATTTTTTAATTTCTTATAATGCATCCTTAAAATCTATTTATTTGCTGCCAGACATATATGCCATTTGCAAGGGTTAGATATTATGAACTGGAAAGAAAAATGCATCTAACTGATGTTAGTTTTTAAAACCTAAATATAAAATGTTTTGTTGTATTTATTTTATTGTAGGAAAACAGCTGAAAAAAATCACAGTTTCTATTTAAAGGTTTTACCTTTTTCTTTTTACTTGTGTGAAAATAAATTAGTATACAATCACAGACACATACATATATACACATGACTATCATATGTCTTACTTTTGGCTTTTCCAGAAATTACATTTATTTCTTAAAATATGTGGGTATCATTTTCTCAAAAAATAAAACTTTTTTTTCATGATTTAATATTTTTATTGCTTAAATTTAACGATGTTTATATTTCATATTTTTATCATCAGATCAGTTTAGATTAATAGATATAGGCATATAAGATTGATCAAACAATAAAACATTAACACATTCAATAAACATTACTTTTTCTCTTTTGTTTTTTTCTTCTTAGCAACATCAATAGGGAGGTGGGTCATGCCCACACACTGTACTCTGTAGAACTATTATGAGGACAATATGCAATGTGTCAACTTTTTAAAAAAGAAAGGGGAAAAGAAAAAGAGAAAAAAAAACGATCTTTATTGAAGAGTTTACACGCATGCGGGCATGGTGGCACACACCTATAATCCCAGTACTTGGAAAGCTGAGGCAGGAGGATCAATGTGAGTTCAAGACCAGCCTGGGTTACAAAAGTAAGCTCAAGGCCAGCCTGAACTACAAAGCGAGACCCTGTATCAAAAAGACAAAAGAAAAAAAAGAAGAATTTACACACACACCTAATGAAGAAAACTAAGCAATCCCTTGGGAAGAATGTCTGAGTCAAATTGGCAAGGAATACATCAAATGAGAGCAAAACCCTATCAAAAACTTCAATCAACTGAGCCGTGTGTGCAAGTTAGATTTTCCTGAAATATACCGAGAGTAAGAAATAAGCTTGATCTGTGAATATACACCATTATTTACTAAAGGAAAGAACAGACAAGCTCATAGACAAGTAATGGACAAGTGCTATACGTGAAAAATATGCCAAAGAATTTTGAGAAGATTTAGTAAACATAGTAGCATATACATACTAGCATATCACAGTCCAGGGTTGGGGATAATTTGTAAGAATCTTTGTGGTTTTTATTATACAGATATGTCTCTGCCAAGTAGATTACACTGACCTTTACTCCAGAAGGAATTTTGTACATGACCAGAATGTGTGGAATTATATGTGATGCTGTGCTTCTACACCTTAGAATTTACTAGCAACCGTGGAATATTGTATCCATCAGGCACATTACTTTTATTGTAATATGTGCCCATTTGTAGTGATACTTGCATTGGTTTGTTTTTCCAATAATACTCTACAGCCTTTTGATGAGACAATTCGGTGGTTTGTGGTGATTTTAAATGTATGGTTAAAATTATAATACAAATCATTTTTGCCTAGCATTTTGTATCTAGCATGCATTGTGCTCTGTGTTTTATATTTTACTGTTTCTATCTTCTCAATAATCTGCTGAGGTGTATATCCTTATTCAGGTATAAAAACTGAGATGCAGTAATGTGTAATTAATTGTCCAGCCACAATTTTGCTTTTTTTCCAGTTAATATCAGCTTTGTTGTAATTTTCACAGACGCAGGTAGCATAGTGTGTAGAATTCTCTTTGTACGATCACTCTAAATACATTATTATGTACATCTGGACCATTAATCATAGCCTTATAAGCATGCCAAGTAATTTTAAGGAACTCTAGAAGTTTACTTCATATGCTCAAGTATCTTTCATAATACTTAAAATCTTACGGGTTAGAAATAGTTTATTTTGGCTTGAAGTTTCTTCCTCATTAAAAAGGCAGCTAATTTTGAAGCCCAACTTTAAAATATATTACTGGGAATTACCATAAGTTTATCTTATCAGATCTCTTTTTAATGGACAAATTATAATGAGAACAAGTTCAGAAAATAGAAGGGTCCTAGATATCTGAAAGTTGTAGAACAAACTAGTGCAAGCGATATGTGACAGAGGAGCACTTTGAAGTTATGTCAAGACAGGAATATACAATGTAACAAACACTGTTCAATATGTATCATCTTGCATTTTTTGGCAGAACTGGGGATGGAACTCAGGACGTTCTAGGCAGGCACTTGTGCCCCTGAGGTATCTCACCAGTTCATCTTGTTTTATAAAAATTGTGTGTTGTTTTTAATGTCTTATCTGTTAGTTTTCTATTCTCTTTAAAATAAAAGAAGAAAAAATAATACTAAAAATCACCTACAGAGCCGGGCGTGGTGGCTCATGCCTGTAATCCCAGCACTCGGGAGGATGAGGCAGGAGGATTGGTGCAAGTTCGAGACCAGCCTGGGCTACAAAAGTGAGCTCAAAGCCAGCCTCAACTACATAGCGAGACCCTGTCTCAAAAAGACAAAAAAATAAAATCACTTATATTCTGGTTCTCAGTTGATCCATGTCCAAGCTAATAAATGCTTTTTAGTAACATGGTTCATATTTTGAGTTATTGATAAAGTAATAGAAATTACTTTATTGTAAACATGATTGGATTCTTATCATTTGTTTTATTTAATTTTATATTTCCTAATTTTACAAATTGTGCACATTCAGTGTTGACTAAAGAATTTTGTAATAGTCCATTTCTAGTTGAAATTTCAACTGTGGCATTGTCCTCAGCGCATGTAGCTCTAGACTAGTGAATAATCACCTTAGTGTCAGTTTTTGAGTATGAAAGAATAGAAAAAATCAAGAGTACTTTAATTTGCACAAAGAGAACAAGTAAAGTTAATGGTAAAAATAGTTGGCTAAACAGAATACAGCCTTTCTTAATGCAATTGACGCCACTTTCTTATGTGTATCTTCTTTTAGTATTCATGAGAAAGTGAGTTAACACATTTTTGTCAAGTAGCAAGTGGCTTCACATTTAGGAGTTTAATTCTAAATTGTAATATATTGATTTTATTGGATTATTGGAGTGGTCTTTTTATTAGTGTTAATAAGAAATAACAATGAGACAGGTTCAAAACACATTAGTAGGACAACCACAATAATTAATAAGGTGCACCTTGTTGCATTCATAGTAGTTAACTTTGGGGTTGTCTTTTATGAGTAGTTTTACATTTTCTTTTAATATGATCTAAAGTTTAAATTATTGCTCCAACTCATATTTCCCACGACATCAATCCCCTGAAGATGGGTACAAGTTGCAGCAACAGTTCCTATTTGTGCAATATGTTATATTTTGTAAATGGAATGAATTGGCTGCATCCCAGTAAAAATAAGGGTGAGGTTAGTGGTCATAAGTTGTTTCATGATATCACTTGTGTTATCTGAGTGACGGTCCTATGATTTCTGTAGGTAATTTTTCAAGAAATGTGAAGAAAGTTGAAACTTGCATTTAGAAATACTCAAATTATGAATGAGCTTATCTAAGACAGGTTGGAACTGAATTTTATGTAAGGAATGCTTTTTTGGAAACTAGCAAGGGTAGATAACTTAATATTCAATTAGGGTAATGGAAAAAATACACGAGAAAGTACACAGAATGAGTTGATGGCTTGGTAATCAGAGTATAATACCACTTATTTTCTCCTGCTGAGTTCATGAATTCCTTTTTTCTACTGTTCTGGTTTCTCTTCAAAATAATTGCAGTCATCTATAAATTTGCCTGCCACTATCTCTGACAACTTAGTTTTCATTGCTGTTTAAAGTTTTTCTGGTAAAAGTATATGGTAAAACTTTAAAATTTGAGTCATATGACCTTATATCCATATACTGGTCAAATAATCTCATAGAAAATGATTAAGTGAAGCACCTGTAGGACAGCCTGGCAGGAGACTGGTACTCCCAAATATTAGGACAGCATGAAGTTTCTCCACATAAAAAAAAAAATCACAGTTTCAATGAGCACCTATAGCCTCTAGAGTGGTCTATCATGTCCCAGATATCGCTTCTTAGCCTTCTGGCTAAGATTAAGTATAGTATCATGTCCCAGACCTTTCAGGAATGAAGTAACACTCATGTTCTACTGACTTTGCCTAGGAACCTATATTCTTTTTAAGGAAGAAGTTGGTTTTGCCAAATTGCTATATGTTCATTTCTGTTATTCAAGTTCATCATTCTGATTTTTTCCTAAGAAATTGGATGGACCCTTATGGAAAATTTTGAACAGAATAAACCAATTACTTTGTTCATGTGATTATACAGAATCCAAATTTGTTGTAGTTCAAATAGGCCTATATGATTGTGTATTTTGTAAAAATTATTGTATATAAACTATTAGAAATAATGTACGTTTATAGAATCACAGTATCTTACAATGAAAAAAACTATAGCTTTATGTTTTATCAAATCAAATTCACAATTAAAAATCATCTTTCATAGTGTCATCAATGATTGATTTCTTATAATTTATTAATTACACATTTTACCATATTGGATGACCGAGACTCATTTGGAATCCTAAATGTTTCAAAATTCACCCATTTTATCTGGTGGTTATTAATGTGTAGTATAACTTAACAGTACTACAGCAATATAGTATCCTCTTAAGAGAAACTGAAAATCTAACTCATTCTAGTCTTACAAATTTTATTTTATATAAAGTAAGCTTTTGTTGAGGTGAGTGATAATCTTATTTTAAGATGACAAAAATAAAAGTATCAATTTACAGCTAATTTGCTTTCACTCACAAAAAAATACTTGTTGAAAAAATGGAATATATCATTCTTTAAAATATTTTCTTTGAAAATTATTATATATTCACTTTCATTAATACCTATTTTTTTTTTTTGTCTTTTTGAGACAGGGTCTCGCTATGCAGTTGAGGCTGGTCCTGAGCTCACTTTTGTAGCCCAGGCTGGTCTCGAACTTGCACCAATCCTCCTGCCTCAGCCTCCCCAGTGCTAGGATTACAGGCGTGCGCCACCACGCCCGGCTAATACCTATTTTTGATATATAATGATTGCATTCATGATAACGATAATGTTATACAATAACAAGTCCTAATTCTTTTAAAATCACTTTACTGCCTCCCTCCTTCCAAATCTCAGTGCCATTCCATTTTACAAGTTTCTTTTTTCTCATTGTTAATTTTACTGAACATCATAATTGTATAGCAAAATAAAATTTGCAGACAAATGTTCAAATTTGAAACATATAAGATGTACACAGAGTGAATTTTAGAGAAATATTTTTGAAATGAATACATAACATGTGATTAATATTAGACTGCATATTGTAAAAATTATTTACAATGAAAATAACAATAAAAATTGTCTAAAATAAAAAAGGAATTTACAGATTAATCATATAATAGTTCCCTCTGCATCAACATCATAAAACTTATTTTCATACAATTAGAATTCTCAAAGCAGATGGGGTTAAGGAATTAATTTTTTTTTGAAGTAAGGAATGAATATTTAAAGATTTAAAATTTCTCATTTTAGTTAAAATTATAAGACTACGTTTCCAAAAACTATAACTTTTTACATGAGAAATATGAATGAAATCATACCAAGATACACAAAAGTAAAATTGTGCAAAACTAATTGTAAAGAAAAAATCATTAAGGCATACACATGGGAAAAACTGTTAACTGTGGAAGAACAAAATTAAATAGCATCTTATTTCACATTAGAAACAAAAAAGAGCAAGTAGGGAAGAAACTAGACTTATGTATTCAAAGTAGTAGAAAAGAAAAAAAAATAAGTCTGTCCTTATTCAATTTTACACTTAGCAAACATGCCTTTGAAATCTAAAAGTAAAAGATTTTCCAGTTACACAAACTTGAACTAATCTAATGCCGTACTATGTAGACGATTGCAAAGACCATAATCTAGAAGGCAAGAAAAGTTGCTGTATGCACCTGGATATATAATAAAGAGCTCTCAGGGGCCCGGTGGGATGGCTCAGTGGTCTAAAGTGCCTGTTTGGGAAAGCTTGGGCGGCTTCAGGTACCGCGGTTCGATCCCCGGCACCACATGCTGTGCCAGCCCTGCCCTCAGGGCGGGCTGAGCCGGCCATAAAAATGAGTGAATAGACAAACAAAGGTTCTGAAAAAAGAATAAAAATAATAAATAAAATAAAAAATTCTTTAAAAAAAGAGCTCTCAAAATGGTAGTTACACAGGACTATGTAAAATATAATTATAGTAGATGGACCTATTTAAAAGATCATTGAAGATTTTCACAAAGCAGTATCAATCTTATGTCTGGTTATATACATATTTTTATGTGTGTGTGTGAGCGCATGCACATGTGTGTGTAAAAGACAGGGAAGAAATAATATAAAGCCAATGGAAATATAGTTTTTAAAGTTTCTAATACTAGGAGAAAACATCATACCATGTATTATATGTAGATTGTAAGTCAAAGATACAATATAAATCATAAAACAAAAATTAAAATTAAAGAATATCCAGAAAATTAATTTAATAACACAAAATAAAATTAAATATTTCAAAACAATATTCAAAAATTAAAATATGTAAGAGGCCGAAATGTAGTGTCTCATATGTACGAATCTGTGATTAATTCAGAGTATTCACACAGTATTTGAATAGGTTAATATATTCAAAAATATCAACTAAGAAAAAATTTTCGTGATAGTTGTGAATTAGAATAAAACATATAAAAATAATTTAATGGCAAACATATGACCAGCGCTTCTGACGTTTGCTGTAGAGCTTTTTATACATATTACATTAGCACAAGGTCCTGATCTACCAAGTTCAAACTCATGCAGGTAGATGTGGCTTGGTTCTGTCTGTTGTCCTCCACTTCTGCCTGCTGCAGCTTTTGGAAGTGGACCCACTGTGCTAATCTGGAAAGATTTTCTGCTCCTGGACCAGCTGGGTGGGTCTTGTCTCTAGCCTGTCTGCAGGAAGTCCTGCAGCAGGATTCCACACTGGGCCTGTCTGATGGAGGAAGTTTCACACGCATGTCTGGTATGAGGGCCTCAGTTGATCCTATACACACTGGGCCTGGGCACTGGCTCGATTCACAAATTTTTATTTCTCTGTTTCCTATTGTCTTTTATTTTGCTCTTTAGTTACACTTTGAGGGACATGGAAGATAGCTCAGCAGACTAAGTGATTGCCTGGCAAGCAAAGGTCCTGAGTTTAATCCTGGTACTGAAAAAAAAAAGTTATACTTTGAGTTTCTAATATAAGACAAACCATGTGATATTCAAGCTGTTTGGTATATTTCACTTAAAGTTCTGGCTTCAAGGTATTTTGCCAGTAAACATTGAAATCTTCATTTTTTTCTTTTTAGAAATATTGCTAGGCTTAATTCAGTAAAAGAAGTAGATGCTTTTATTATATACCTGTAGATTATATTGAAATTCGTTATAATCACATTACCAATGAATGATATATGCATTCTGGTTACTTACCTACTTATGCAAGCATAGTCCCACTATGTAAATTTTAATCTATCAATGCTGTACATGTGGAACAAAGAAAAATAATTTCCATATATTAATCTGCTTCTCAGTAATCTGATGGTCTTTTGCATACATTTCTCTGGAACATAGTTATATGCAGGTCCCTACCTGGTAATGTATTGCAAGATTGGCATTAATTCTGGCAGAGTATATGAAAAGGTCTTAGAAACTTAAAAGCATCTGTATTTCTGAATATAAACCCTATCGTGTGGAAACCAACTAGTGAAAATTATTTGTCTTGTTGCAGAACTAAGGTGTACAGTACATCCTGTGGACACAACTAAAATGCCCATCTTCCGGGCTTAGTGGCGCATGCCGGTAATCCCAGCACTCGGGAGGCTGAGGCAGGAGGATCAGTGTGAGTTCGAGACCAGCCTGGGCTACAAAAGTGAGCTCAAGGCCAGCCTGAACTGCATACTGAGACCTTGTCTCAAAAAGACACATAAAAAATAAAAAAATATATAAAATGCCCATCAATTGAGGAATAGATGAAAATGTTGTGGAAGTTTTTGTACAGTGGAGTACTACTCAGCCATAAAGTACTAAGGTGTACAGTACAACCTTTTCCCTTGCTGTTGGGACACTGGAGTGAGGCAGTGGACTACATGTATATGTTTAGGAAGTCTGAGCCTAAAAAAGAAAGTAGTTAGAATTCATTTTAGGATATTTCCTAATATAGCTTATGAAATTTGAAACAGACTGAGAAACAATAGGCCTATAAAATAATGCAAGGAATAGTTACATTTTAAGTGGAAGTTCTGTGAAAATTTATTTATTTATTTATTTATTTATTTATTTATACTTGTCCTGTGATTTGGGAGTATTCCCCCTCCCTCTTTTTTTTTTGTGGTACTGGGATTGAACTCAGGACCTTGCACTTGCCAGGCTTATTTTACTGAGCTATGTCTCCGGTCCCTTTTCTCTCTTTTTTAATTTTAATTTTCATATTTTTAATTTTTATTTTACACTTGATCTTAGCCAAAAGGCCGAGAAGCGATTTTAATTTTTATTTTATTTTCAAGAGTAAAAACAGAAGCAAAAGCAAATAGAAAAAAAAACAGAGTAGCATACAACAATGCACATGTTACACATTTTCAAAAGTGCAATTACTGATTAACAATAGTCATTATATTACATTTTTATCATCAAATAAGTTGCTCAGATTACAGATATAGTTATGCAGGATTGGACAAATAATTGAGTACGTGTGCTTGCTTTCAAGAAATCTTAAATGTTTTCCTTGTCTTTTTTGCTTTAATTCATTTTAAAGAGTATCATAATTGATAAGATATTAGAAATGGTATACATTTAGAAGACCAAGATGGGAGGTATTCAAACATGGGCCTTGTATTACACATTGTTGTCCTCAATGTAGTTGTTCAGATGGCAGATATAAGCATACAGAGTTAGTCAAGGTGAAAATTCTAAACATTAACTGCTATTTTCTTTTTTAACTGTTATTTTCAGTGAAATGAATGGAAATTATGAGTACAATCATCTCAGCCATCCTGTACATATACTTGTATGTTTTTCCTTATCTTTTCTCCTTTCTCTATTTAGTCTTTATGTTCAGTTTACGTGCATTTCACTATATCTATTATATCTTCCTATGTACCTAGGAAAATATACCGAGGTTTTATTTATTCTTTCAGGATCTTACACTAGGGATACAATATAATGTTTATACATTTTGGTCTGATGTATTTCACTTATGAATATGGCTGCTAGTTCAATCTCCTTATCTATAAAGGATTAGATTTTGTTTTTCTTCATAGCTGAGTAGTACTCCATTGTATAAAATTACTACATTGTTTTCATCTATTCCTTAATTGATGGGCATTTTAGTTGTGTACAAGACCTGGATTTCACAAATTGTGCTGCTATAAACATGACTGTACATATATCACTATGGTATGATGTTTTCTGTTTTTTGGGGAAATTACCGAGAAGGGGAAGAGCTGGATTGAATGAGATTTCCAGTCCTCATTTGTTGAGGTTTCTCCACACTGGTTTCCACAGTGGCTGTAGAAATCTATTTTCCCACCAGAAGTGAAGAAGCATTCATTTTTCCCCACAGCCTCTAGAGCATTTGTTAGTCATTTATTTCTTTATGATAGCCATTGTTTCTGGGTTGAGATGGTATCTCAATGTTGTTTTCAGCTGTAATTCTCAAATGTCCGGTGTTTGGCAACATTTTTCCATGTATTTATTTGCCACTTGTATTTCTTCCTCTGAGAAGTGTGTGTTCATCTCAAATGTTCAATTTTGGATTGGGTCTTTAAATCTTGATGGCTAACTTTTTTATTTATGTAATTTATATCGAGGTCCTTTCAGTGAGTGCTGGTTCTGATTTTTTCCCAATTTTTCTATTGTCTTTCACTCTGTTGGTAATTTCTTTTCACAGGAAAAACTTCTCAATAAGATGAGATTATAGTTGTTGATTCTTTGTAGTGTGTCCTGAGAAGTTTGGTTTTTTTTTTTTTTTGTCTTTTTGAGACAGGGTCTCACTATGCAGTTCAGGCTGGCCTTGAGCTCACTTTTGTAGCCCAGGCTAGTCTCGAACTCGCACCGATCTTCCTGCCTCAGCCTCCCAAGTGCTGGGATTACAGGCGTGAGCCACCTCGCCCGGCTGCAGTTTGGTTTTTGTTCATGAACTCATTGCCTACTCCTATGTCCTCAAGATTTCTACCTACTTCCTCATTCAGGAGGGTTTGTATTTCTGTTCTAATGTTTAGATCTTCAGTGCCTTTTGACTTTAAAGACAAACACTAGGGCTGGCGACATAGCTCAGCAGCATAAGCGCCTGTCTGGCAAGTGCAAGGCCCTGAGTTCAATCCCCAGTATCGAAGAAAAAAAAAAAAAAAACTAAAGTAAAAACCTTTTGCAGTGTTTGAAGTAGTACTTACTCTGCAGGGATATATGTCACGTATCAAAATAACTATTTCACACATAGTTCTGGACCCTAGTTTAGGATTGTATTTGGAAGCACATCTAGGTGGAAGCTAGCCAGGCATTTTTCTTTCCATGTGGTTTTTACATATGGTTTCTGTCACAGCATGGTAATCTCAGAGAGTAGTTTAACTTCTTCTATGATACATTTTTTTTTAACCTCAGAACAAATGTTCCCAAGAGGGAAGTGAAAGTTAAGTCTTTGGACTTCTGGATTCACAATTTGGCATAGTCATATTCTATTGGTCAGAATGTTCCACTTCTGCCAAGTTTCAAGGTGTGAAGTTCCCTACATCTCTGTGGGAGAAATGTCAAAGAATTTGTGGCAATCATTAATCTACTGCAAAAGTTATACATGATACATATAATGTTTTCATTGGTGAAATAGCAGAGACAAAATTAAAAACCATTTGAGAAATCAAAAGATACACTTATACATAGGCAAAGTAAACAGTAAATGCACAGAACAACTCCAGATATCTTAGTGCATGTGTCCTTCAGATGTGAGAAGTGCTTATATAAAGAGTGTCGTGTATATTACTTTTATCAATCATTCTCTCTAGGTGCTCTACATTTGTTGGATATTTAAGGAGAAGCATTTTGTAAAGTTGATAAGTTTTTAAAGGCATTGAACACACAGGCAGTGCGATGATATATTATCATTTTCTCTCCCATAGGTTAGCGTTTTCTTAAGGGATTATTGGGTCCCATTCAAGACCTAACTGGACTTGTTTTATCCTTGGAAATAAGCTGCTATCTTTGGTCTCTGATTCTGAATGTTATTGGGTATGGTGGGAGAAGATGCTGGCAAAGGGAGCCTTAAAGGAATTTGTAATTTTCTGAAAGCTGTGGAAACTAGTTTGCATGTTGAATTTCTCTGGGCAGATGTTGGAATACCTCAAGTACAAATAGTTAGAAGAAAGTTAAGTGATGTTGGAATGGACAAAATAACAGTTGGAAAGGCCAGTATGTTTCTGGAAGAGCAAAGGGATTTCCATGGGAAATAATGGAGTGATTTCATGTTACTGGGATTGGTCTGAGCATGCACAACCTATGTAGCATGCCTGATGAGCGAGGAGTAGTATACAGTTTGCTTCTGTTTGTATGCTAGTTTGCAATGACATTAGGTTAAATTGAATTTTAAAATGACATAAAATGTGTAAGTATTATAATTCTTTTAAATAAGAGTTAGGAAAACACAAGGTTGCAGTTGACCTTCTGTATTGTTTCATGTACTGGTAGAAGATGTAGGCTTTTGCCGTGATTTAATTTAAAGTTTTGATTTATGATATTGTGCTTCTTTACCCCTTTGTACATTGTAAAGGGAGAAACAGATCATTTTAGATGTTCATAAGTATGTAATTGGAAGGAGTATAAATATACAAGAATTTAATGTATTTGTATTTAGCTACTAAAATGGCCTTAAAGAAATAGTATTCTATAATCCCAGCACTCGGGAGGCTGAGGCAGGAGGATTGGTGCGAGTTCGAGACCAGCCTGGGCTACAAAAGTGAGCTCAAGGCCAGCCTCAACTGCATAGCGAGACCCTGTCTCAAAAAAAAAAAAAAAAAAAAAAGAAATAGTATTCTATACTAGAAACATAACCCCTATAATCACTTTTTTTTCTGAATAAGTGTACCAAAACCACACATTCTGAGTTTTCTCTCTATCATTGTTAATGTGTGTGAAGTGGTCTGTTATTGCTCTGGTACTCTAAAGGCAGAAGGGAAAAGAATAAAAGAAAAGAAATTAGAGCATGAAGTATGTCTTTACTCTGAGTGGTCACTCTTACTCTAAAACAAATATGGCTGAGTTTTCAGTGAAAGGTTCTATTTGAGAGCTTTGCATAGAAAGTATAATACATGTAATTGGTATAGTACTAGATGGATGTAAAATAAAATAATTATGCCAAGGAATTAGGGAGAGAGAAGAGAGCATATCTTTGGGAAGGCATTAAAAATGGTAACCATCTTTTGAAGAAATCATGAATTCATGACATTTCCTTTGCTAAATACAAGGAAAAAGTAGCCAGTTGCACCCAAATGCTAAATATCCGAAGTACAATTACATTCCTGGAAATATGAATGCACTCGAGGACTAATGTCTTTAACTGGCAGCTTTTAAATAACAGCTGAATAGATGTATATCATAAGAACTCTTGATTTTGTCCCACTATTAAGTCATTGCTATATGTACCCTCTTCCATCATAGTTGGGATAGAGGTTTGTAGTACACTTACTCTAAATAAAAAATTAAGAATAAAAGAGGTGACTTACTGCCATAAAATATTTACAAAACAATTATATTAAATGCATAAAATGATTTCATTCCTTGGAGTGCTTTTGAAAGGCTCTTCTTTTTCTACAAGTTGGAAATTATATCTCACTGTCATGACTTGTGTCTAGATGTCACCCCAAACGTCATGCAGTTATAGGTGTACCTTTTTAGAGGTGCTTGGATCTGGAGTGTACAGTGCTGAGATCAAAGGCATGCTTTTTTAAAAATGAATCTACTGATTGTTTTTGCATCACGGTAATCCTGTAACCTAGACAGAGTATCAAAGGGGCAGAAAGCAGCTGCTAAGGTCCCTTGCTTGTTCTTACCTGACAGCTTGCTGTGGAGTATTTCTTTCTGTGATGTCCCTGTTCCATGCTATGCTGTCTTGGGGACAGCCAATTATAAACTGAAACTTTGATGAGCTGTAAACCATATAAACCTTTCCTCATTTTACTTTGGAGGTTGGGTACTTTATCTCAGCAAGGAGAAAATTAACTAACATACTGACTCAATGTACTATCTTAGTCATAATTGTAAAAGTGATTTTCTTTTTGCATAACCAGGGATTGAACTCAACCCCTTGCGCTTGCCAGGCAAGGGCTTATTCTGCTGAGCTATCTTCCCAGGCCCCTAAAAGTTATAGCTGTCTTCGATGAAGAACATTTCTTTTGGATCAAAAGGGTGACAGTCCTTTGGTTTGTCCAAGCTTATGCTTTCAACGTCAGCATTATTTTAAATTGTGTCTCCATTCACTTACAAAAGTATCCCAGTTTGAATGATTAATAACATGGTCATCCTATCTATATATTAATCTGCAAGTGTTAATCACTGATTAAGCACCTAGTTGTTCATGCTGTTTCATGATACTATCAGTTTGTACTAAGAAACAGCATAAACAGAACATCTGCCTTCTGGGAACTTCCTGTCTAAAAGTACAGTTATTATTCTCAAAAGTCCCATATATGAGATCAGTTGCACTAAACACAGGGAATCAAAACCCAATATGTTTATATCATTTTATGTAAAAACTCATTGTTTTTAGCTACAAAGAAGGAGGAACACTTTCACTGAGAGAATGCAGGAGTTTTACGTACAAGAAGATTATGGTAAAATGTTTATTTTATCAGGAATGGTCTTCTTAAAGGGCTGCTTGCAAATATTTGGCATATAATTCTGTGCATTGCCTTTCATAAGTAAAACTGGAAGTTAGTTAAATGTGCAGCAGTTATGTTTGTCTACTCTAGCAACCAATATGGACAGCCCACAGTTTGGTTTTGGGAATTATATAATCAACAACTGTTTTTCCAAATTACTTTTTAGGATTTGCCTACAATGCATTAATGTGAAGTAGAAAGATACATAGAGTTGGAGAGCCGACCAGATAGCTCAGTGGATTAAAGGTCCTGCTTAGGAAGATGCAGGGATTGGGGTGGGATCCCCCAGGGTGCCATACTGGCCCTTCCCCCAGGACACTATGAGACACTGGGTGAGACTGGGTGTAGTGTCATGAGGTTATAATCTCACCACTTGGGAGGCTGAAAACAGGAGGATCACTATGAATCCAATCTATGTAATAAGAACCTGTACTAAATACATAAAAGGGAAGATACAGAGTCGGAGATAATAAACTTTATACAAAGGACTCTTGTCAGCCAAGTGATATAACTTTGAACCCATTTTTAAGAAAGATCTTTAGTCTGATAACTTCTGCGACTGAATGAACAGAGAAATTTGAAACCACCTTCTGATACCAGCGTAAAAGAGAAATTGAAATTTGAAGTGGCTTTATATCTTTTTGGCCAACTAGATTCCTGGGCTACCAATTATACAGTGGTATGAGAAGCAACATCAGAATAATGCTGGGTATTGTTCTGAAGTTCACTAAATAATTTACCTCCATTATTTTCTAGGCCTTCTTGGAGAAGGTTATAGGAAATGATGGTAGTTTCCTAGGGAAAGACAGAGAATTTGAGGTTAATAGTGGACTATCAGGCTTTGAATTTATACATACAAGAGGAAAATATTAAGGAAATTATATTTTGGCAGCCTTCAAATCTTATGTGAAGGTGTTGTTTTTAACCAGTAGAAGTCCTGTGAGAGTGTGGAAAAGCTTTTATCCAACTGCATCCTAGAGCTGCTCCTTATGATGAAAGGAATCAAAACTTAACCATAACTTGGCAGGTTGTCAAATAATTCTGTACTTCCAGTCATACAAAACTACGATATATTGGGAGTTGGTTGAAGGCATTTCATTCTTCAGTTTCTTGTGCTATGTAGTATGTCAGGATATTGCTCTGTGATGTACTGGTGCATAAAATACAAGCTGGGTAGAGCAAAAGTTTCATTACTGAGTCATGCCTGTTACTAGATTGTTTGCATAATAATACATTTTTATTAGTAAATATTATGTAATAGTAACAATTATTTTTAGGAACTGGAAGGAATATGTCTGATTTCTTCATCAAGTTACCTTCCTGCCTCTCCCTTTTCTGTTCCTTATCTCCACATTCCTGGCTTAGCAAAGGATGGCACGTACTGTTAGTAGGGAATCAAGATCTAAGAAAATTCTTATTTTGCTATTCTGTAGGTTATTTTTTTTACTCATGTGGTTGTTTCTTTTGCTGCAAATGTTTTCAATTTAATATAAACTCACTATTTTCTGTACAATTGGGATTTTACTCAGAAAGTTATTGTCTATGCCTATGACTACTGAATTTTGTTCTTAATTCTAGAAATCTTATTAGTGGATCCTTCTGAGTCCTCTATGTAGAGAAACATGTCATCTACTTATAACAATAATGATAATCTCTTTCCTGTATTTTTCCTTTTATTTCTTTTTCTTGCCTAACTGCCTTTGCTAGTGTTTTGAGTAATATTTTGAAGAGGAAGAGCGATAGTGGTCTTCTTCCTCATTTTAGAAGGACAGTATTTCAGTTTTTTCTCACATTTAATATGATGTTAACAAATTGATCTTACATTGTTTTTATCAGATTGAAATCCTATCATTCTATACCTATTTTCTGCAGTGTTTATCATGATAGGTGCTAGCTTTTGTGAAATGGACTTTTACATCTACTAAAATGATCCTTGCTTCTATTTATGCGGTTCTCTACATTTATTGTTTGGCCTTTTGAACCACCTACATATCCCTGGGCTGAAGCCAGCTTTTTTATGATATATATTTTTGATGTTTTGCTGTGTTTTGTTTATGGGTACTTCATATGGAATTACTGCTCTTATGTTTATTGAAGTGGTTGGACAATAGTTCTCCTTTTTTAGTTGAACCCTTGTCTGGTTTTGAAATTAGGATACTGATGGCTTTCAGGAATTACTTGAGGAGTGTTTTTTACATTTAATTTTATTAACAATCTTGAGGAATATTAATATTAGAACTTTCCTGATTTTTTGGTATTATTTAACAGGGAACCCATTCTGGCCTGATCTTTTTTAGTTTTAAAGTTTTTATTGCTACTTTAATCCCTTTGCCTATTATTAGGTTATTAAGGGTACTTTAAATCTTTGTTCCATTGTGTTAATGCATATGTATTTAGGAATCTATCCATTTCTTCTAAATCATCCATTTATTGGTGTATAGGTTTCTGAAGGTGTTGTTAATAACTATTTTTAAGAAATGTCATCAGTGTCCAATAGGTTTTTACCATTTTCACGTATAACTAAATTTATTTGTGCCTTCTTCTTCTTTTTTGTAGAGGTTAGATTGGCTAGGGAATTGTCCATTTTGTTTATTCTTTTGAAAAACTCAGGTTTGCCAGAGACTGATGGGCAGACACTCCATCAGACCCAGGTAGAACACAGAATGCTGGTTGACAACTGAAGCATACTCAGACAACTAACCAGAGATTCAGGTGCAGATTCACCCAGTGCTGAGTACCAGAAAGAGACTCCATTGGGCACAGACCTGGGATGATTTACCAGGTGGAGATTAAGGTGGGTCTGGGCCATTCTGTATTTTTAAATTCATATTGGTGCTGATTGCTAATGAAAGAAGACTCATGCCGTAAGGAGAGAGCTGATAACCTTTCTGTTTATTTTAGAATGTTGTTGTCTTATATACTTAATGAGAACAAAGGCATTTTTAGAGTTTTAAAGATAGCTTATGAAAAGTATTTGTTTTTCTTCAGCTGATAGCACTGGGAATAGCACAGAAAGTATGCCCACATACTGTAGATTTAAGAGTATAGCTTCTTTCTGAGTCATGCCATGTTCTGTCTTTAAGTCTTTAGCTGACATGTCAGGACAGGCCATATCCCTGGCTTAAACACAAGGCACTTCATAAACATATTTTCAGTGCTGACCCTCACACATCCATTAGAGACCCAGATGTGCTTAGGACTGACACAAGGTATAAGAAAACTTTTGCTGAGCCCAGGGAGGGCACAAATGCATAAGCACATACTCCAGTAATAACAGTGCACTAGGTGGTGACTGATGCAAGTCTGGAACCCTCAGAAGAGACCCAACTTGCTCAAGACTGGCGTCAGATGCTACAGAAAAGCTCTAGTTTGTCTGGGTAGCATTTTTGGCAGTGTTTGTTGGGTGGAGACTCAAGCAAGCCTGGGGTGCATGGCATGGACTCAAATTGCCTGGTGTTAGCAGTGAGTACCAGATAGACACCAGCAGGCATTGAATGAATTTGAGGTGTCAACCAGTGACTTACAGGCTTTGGGCACTCAGCAGGGACTCAAGTGTATGTGCTACTAATGTAGTTTGCCAGACGGTGACTCAGGCAGGCACAGCAGTTGGGTAGACTAAGTTGTCACTGTTCAGTTGTTTATCATCTGGCTACCTAGATTCAGGTGAGTTAGAAGGAAGCTTCTCCTCCCCTTGTTGAGTGTTGGCAAGGATGTTGTAGAGATGCAGTTTCTTTAGTTCCTGAGAGGGACTATGTGGCAAAGGGGCCCATATGGTCAGTCTATCCTGGGAAACTATTTTGTGTAGCGCTCCTTGGCTGTTTGGCAATTTCTCAAGGTGGCAGCTGCCAGGATCAGGGAGGCTGGAGATTACACAAGCCAGCCGTGCCTGGGCCATTTTCCCTGATTTTAACTGCCATTCATATATTTAGTTTAATCTACATGTACCTTCTTTCAGATTGATGCTGTGTCAGGGTGCAAGTCAATCTGCTGCTTCTAGTTACCTGGGTCTTTAGTTGGTCTTTTCTGAGTATCTCTGACATGAGTCCTCTTCTAGTAAACCATGTTTGATTTTTTCTGTGAACTGTGATCATTTTCTATGTTGGTTCTTTGTGTTTTCCATTATTTTGCTTTACTCCTCTAACTTTTTGTTTGTGTATTCTGTGTATTTATTCATAATTTTGTTCATTTGGCCTGATATTGTTTTACTTATATCTTCTGTTGACATACTAAATGTCTTAGAATTAGCAATTTTGAAGGTTTCAACTGTACTTTGTTTCTTCAATAGGCCATATTTTAATGGACTCATAGTGCTTTTACTGGGCATCATTATGATTTTATTTACATATAATTTATATCATATCAGCTGGCATGATTATTGATCTCTCCATTCCTTGGGCATTACTCTGCCAACAGGATAAAGGTTTCATTCTATTTCAATTTCTGTTGCTCTATAGGTCCATCCAGCAATACAGAATGTGCCTTCACCAACTAATATTGCATTACCATCTTTGTCATGGAAATCAGGTGTAAGTTTCTGGTGGCTCTGCCTTGCTATTTCTTGAGTTCTTCAAACTGGGAAACAACATAATGCACTTTTTGGACAAGGGAAACATCATGGAATTGAAGTTGAAAATGTAGTTATGGGCTCGGTGCAAATTACTTCCAGATACCATTTCAAAGAACTTGATATCATTTTGAATAATTTGGGTGCATCGTTCTTGGATTCTCTCCCACTTTTATGACCCATGAACCCAATTTGAGGGACTTAGGAGTTTTTGGAGGGCTTCTGTTGGCTTTTCTGCATATTTCGTGTGTGTGTGTGTGTGTGTGTGTGTGTGTGTGTGTGTGTGTGTGTGTTGAGGCTTACAGGTTCATGGTAATGGAAAAATTTGTTGTTAGTATGGCAACCTCATTAATTGATGTCTTCTTTTCAGTGATGTGCTGTGGGCATGGCTACCTATTTCCCTTTGCTTTTGTCCCAGATTCCAACCACCTCTGTATACTTCAGATTGGAAGTTGCATCATATAGTAGTATATTACACAGTTTTCTAGGAAAGGAAAACAGGACTGCTAATGAATGTAGGAAAATGCAGATGTTGATATCCAAAGATAATCAATTAATAGCAATAGCTCTATCACCTTGGTTATAGTAACAAAATGAATATCAATTATTGCATCAAATACAAATGAATATTCATAAACTCTGAAGAATAATAAAATACCACCCTTCGCCATGTTATAGAGATAATAATTATAATATAAATGACCACTGGTGTGCAGTAAATATTTACTAAATTTAACAGCTTTATCCCTGCCAAAAGAAGAGTATTTGATAACAACAGCATAAAGTTAACTGTCTACAGTTTCATAAAGCATAGTAATTATACTGATAAATTTAGAGTACGAGAAATCAGGGAATGGAGAAATAAAAAAATTGAGAAGTAAATTAATGAAATGTGAAATAGCAAAAAATTAGATCATTCTATTTAGGAATAAATGGAATTAATGTTTAGAACAGTCACAGGAAAGCATGAACAAGAAAAAGAGAAAAAAGTAAACAGAGCAAGAACAAAGTAAAAGAAAGTGGGAAAAGAAAAAGTTTGAAAGAAAAAAATAGAAAGTGAGAGAAAAGAAATGAAGAGGAAAACTTAGATTAAAACCTACTGCCAAAAAATCCAATGAAGGAAACATAAATATAATACTAATGAAAAGATTAGTTAATGGTATAATTTATATGTTATTAAATCTATGGTTGCTTCTCAGATACAGTCTTGAGATCCAGCCGGTCATGTTTTTCTATGCCTAGCTTTATGGCCCCTGGGTTTTTGACCTTCCTTGCCCAAACCTGAGGCTCCTCTGTCTGTTCTCCTGAAAATGTAGTTAGTGATCAAGCCAAGCCATGTCCTTGCACCTGCTCGTAGATAGGAATGAGATATTCCTTCTGGTTTCTCCTAGATGGAGGATATAAAGGTGTTAGAGTGCTGTTTGATTGATTGATTGATTGATTGATTGATTGACTTAAGTTTTTTTTTTCTTGTTTCAGAACCTTTGTTTATTCACTCATTTTTGTGGCCCTCTCAGCCCCTCCCCCCAGGTCAGGGCTGGCGCAGCATGTGGTGCCTGGGATCGAACCGCAGTCCCTGAAGCCGCCCATGCTTTCCTAAGCAAGCACTTTAGACCACTGAGCCATCCTGCCGGGCTCCTGCTGTTTGATTTATAGTCTGCTGTTGTAGGGCTGATTTTTCATTTCTCTCGCCAGGCATCATCTTATTTGAGGATCAGGACAGGTAGTTGTTCCTCACCTTTCTTACCCCATGCAGTGGAGAAGCAAACTTTAGAACCAGCATGAAGTTGGTTTGGAGCTCCCCTGTGTCAGCGGGAACTGTGCATGATGTATGGCCTGCCTGCTCATGTTGAGGGTGAGGAATCAACTTGGCTAGTGTGGGTCCCCATTGTCATATGGAGCACTGCTACTTTGACATGAATCTTCTTGCTTACGCATGAAGCAAGTGGTGCTCATCTGGTGCACTATGTTTCCTGGTGTGGGGGAGGGGCACCATCTTGTGTGCGGGTGTGGGAGAGGGTGCCCTCCCCAGCAACTCTTTTTTAACTACTCTAGATAAAATTTTCAAATAAACTGTATTTTTTTCTCTTGTCTATTAAGGCCACTAAAAGTCGGATGTCCATAAACCTTTTCTTGTATTCTTTGATTTAAACTCTATGCTAAACATTTTATTGTAATTGTTTTTATACTTCCCTGTAGACACTCCATTGATGATAATTATAGGAAATATATTTTAAAAACAATACTCTTCCATTAGCATTCTAGGGAGAAACCATCATTTTTGTTTCTTTTTCTGCTGTCATTACTTTTTGTTGAGTTGTTTTTGTGTAATGAAAGATTAATAAGAGGGATATACTTATTTATTACATTTTTCTGTTTTTCTCTCTATGGACAGTATCAGAAGAACAACCAAGCAATCTGAATGAAATAGTTAAAGGACTATTATTGCAACTCTAATTTCATCTCATTACCTAGGATGTTATGGCCACATCTGACTTTATAGTCCTACCTGAAATATACATTTAAATTTGCAATCAGCCTATCATAGTTGAACTGTGAAAACTGAACAGAGCTTTTTGAAATTATAAGCTGTTTTTTCTGGAAGAGTATATTTCAAGAGCCACAAGAGAGCTTTCATTACTTGTCTGTAATTTAGTTATAAATTTAAAGCTATTTACTTACTTTGTTTATTATTTCTGAATATAATTTCCTAGTTCTACTGAGTAATATATATATATATACTGAATTTGCAATAACATTTTTACTTGCAGCATCATTATACATTTGCTTTTATTTGTTGTTTTCATCTTGAAAGGATTGTCTTCCCTTAGGACATGATTCATAGATAAATGAAACTACTTCTGCATTTTAAATTAAGAACATGAATGAAAAGACAGCTTCTGTTTGATTCAACTTGGCTGTTTGTTGTTGCCTAACATTTCAGATACTGTTAATCTTTCGCTGATGTGTACAACATTTTATACCATACATAAGTATCTGTATATATTATACAATTATATGCTTCTATTCCCACTTTTTCTCTTTTAAAAACTATTTGTTACAGGATCTCACTATGCAACTTGGACTCATTCTGATCCTCCTGTTTTCAGCCTTCCCAGTGCTGGAATTACAGGCATGCCCCACCATACCTGGTCTCAGTGGTCAGCTCAGAGCTCCTGGGGGAGGTACTGGTGTTGCATGTTGGTCCAGGGATCTAACCTGGTCCCTGCACTAGTCTAAGTAAGCTCTTAGTCTGCTGAGCTATAGTGCTGTCTCTTTATTCCCTCTTTTTCTCTTACAACATTTCTCTGATTTACTAGGTCCCTCGTGTTCTGTGAATGCTTAGCACTAATTCCTAATATTTGGTCCCTTTTAATTTTTGTTCCTAGTTATCCCTCTTAAAAATCTACCCAAATACTCTCTTCTCTCCTCTTGACAACAGGTCTTTGTCTTGCTTACTTTTTTCTCATTGCTGAGACAAAATACCCAATGCCTAAAATTAAGAAAAGTTTATTTAGCTCACAGTTTGTGGAGGCCTCAATTCATAATCAGTAGGCTGCAAGGCACAGTGGTGTGGTACAGGGGCATCAATTCAGCGTGCGGAAGACAGCAAGAGTAACACAAGCAAAAGTGAGGGGAGCAAGCCTCTTCCCCTGCCTTATATTGGATGCCCCCTATGCGCTCCTGTGTGGATATAACACTTAGACCACTTTAGTGCCCTCCTTTCCCACAGGATTAGGATATTTACAAAGTGAGAACCCTGGCCCTCTGATGCACCCCTTAATTAAGCTTCTAAGCTTCTCAAGTTGACACAGGGAATAAGCTACTCCAACATCCTGAAGGGTAAACAGCCACCCAGGGCATGTCCTTTAACACCCTAGGATATAGAACTGCTGAGTTACTTAAGCTTTTAAACCTCTCAGGTTGATGCAACAAATGAACCATAACAGTCATTTTACTGTGTCCATAAATATTTATGTAACTACCCCACCTCAAATTGATTTTTTATCATTTGCTCCCCTCATGTCATTTGTCATACTTCAGCGTTGCTACTAAACCATATATTATAGCGCTTTGCCTCAGTAAAAATCTAATAAGTAAGAAGATTTACCTGAGTGTTTAAAAAAAGCTTGCTGCATTATTAAAAGTCTTAACACATAATGTAATTCCAATTCTTAATGTGGTTTTTAAGCCTTCAAGCAACAAAACACTAGCTACAGAACTTCATTCCCTTAGGTGCTGAGTGTTGATTCTCTTTGTGTTTCATCACATGTAAGATCTGATTGATTGTTATGCACAATACTGCATTCTAGAATGGAACAAAAGAACACTGCTAGTAAAACTGAAAGAAGAATTTGCTGTCCTTTAGACTTTGTACTTGTTACTCATTCAATGAGATTTTAAATCATTATTTCAACATAAAATTTTGTTTATTACCTTCACCTTTAGTTTACTTGGCACAAAAGACAAAATATCTATACATATCTAAGAATTTTAAAAAATCACTAGGATCTTCTATTCATGGGATGCTTTTGCAAGTTAATGCTAGTAAGACTGAGATTAAACTCTCACAAGTGCTGTTTTTCTTTCATTTTTTTAAAACATCTATGTTTATTGATACAATTTAGTCACAATGATCACATTCATTATGAGAGATTTGTACCTATGCATGACATATCTTCATTCCTCTCTTTGATTATCATACCACTCCCCTTTCTTCAACCTCCCTTATCCTCCTTATTCACAAAGCTTTGTTTCCATTTTTATCTATTCTTCTAATTTTTCATTTCATTTGCACTGCCCGATTCCCTTTTTCCTTTGAACAATTATGTCATATCTTATATTTTTTTTAACATTTTGATTATTTATATGTTCAGTTTCTCAATTTGGAAAGAGAATGCAATATTGGCATATATTTGTTCGATTTATTTCACTTATGGGTGTGGCAACAAGGTCTATCCATTTAGCTATAAAATTCTTAAATTTGACCTTTTTCATGGCTGAGTAGTACTCCATTACTCCATTATCTAAGAAAATGTTACCATTTTTTTGGTTGATGGATATTTGAGTTACTTGCAAGATATATCTATTACCAAGAAGGTGAACAGATGGATCAAATGGGAATTCTAGTCCTAATTTTTTGAGGAAACGCCACACTGATCTCCATAGTGGCACTGGTCTACACTGTTACCTGCAGTAGTTTCCTGTTTTTCCACACCCCCACCAGCATTTGTTATTTTTGTTTTGGTCATAGACTTCTCTTGAGTGAGAATCTTAGTATTGTTTTAATTTGTATCTCAAATGACATTGATATTGAACATTTTTATCATATATTCATTTGAACTTCTTCCTCTGACAAGTATCTATTCAAGATGCTTGTTTGGTGTACCTTAACTTTTCACTTCTTTGTATGTTCTACATATTAGTCCTTTGTTTGAGTAGCAACTGGCGGAGGTTCATCCGCTTTGGGTTGTCTTTGTACTCTGTAATTTATTTAATTGTGCAGTTTTTAAAAAATAAGCTGAGATCCTATTTGATGACTCTTTTTAGTATTTCCTCTATAGTAGAAGTTTTGTTCATGAGAGCTTTACCTATACTTATGCCTTCAGAAGTTCTTCCTTGCGGATTGGGAGATAGCTTCATGGCACAAGTACCTGCCTGGCAAGTGCAAGATCGTGAGTTTGAACTGCAGTCCTGGGGGAAAAAAAAAAAAAAAAAAAGTTTCTGCCTTAAACATTTCTTCTATCAGATTTATTGTGTCTGTTTTAATATTTGGGTTTTTGATACATTTTCTTTTTTTTTTTTTTCAATTGAAAAAGGACTGTTTTCCATTTTGATTTTAGTTTATTTAATGGTGAATGGAGTTGATCTAGGTTTACTATATACCGTATGGAAAGCCAGTTTTTCCATTCCCATTTACTGAACAGACTTTTTTTTTAGTAAATATGTTTAGCCCTTTTGTCTAAGATAGGATGGCTTAGTATGCTTGATGTTGTTTCTGCCTATTCTAATCAGTTCCATTCATCTTCAAGTCTGGTTTTGTTTTGAGGGGAACTAGGGATGTACTTTTTTTCTCAGTATACTAGCTCTGTAGTATACCTTTTTTTTTTTGTACTAGAGATTGAATTCAGGACCTTGTACTTGCCAGGCAAGTGCTTGTTCTGCTGAGCTATCTCCCCTCTGTAGTATAATTTCAGGTCAGATTGTGATATCTTCTTTGCCTTTGGCACCCTATCCTTAATCTCTTCTGGTTCCAAATGAATTTTAGGGATGTTTTCTCTAGGTATGTGAGGTATGATAATGGTATTTTGATTAGGATTGCATTAAATTAAATTTTGGGAGTAGGCCATTTTTGCTGTTTTGGTTCTTATTATCCATGAGCAAGGGATGTCTTATCATATTCTGATACCCTCTTTAATCTGGGTTTTCAGGGTTCTGTAGTTTTCCATGTAGAAGTCTTTTACTTTTTGTTTGATTCCTAAACACATCACTTTTTAAATGCTATTTTGAAAGTTATAGTTTCCCTAACTTCTCTCTGAATGAATATGTTATTTGTGCATAGGAATGCTATTGGTTTTTCAGTACTAACATTGTATACAGCTATACAAATGATTCTCGTTATTATATGTAGAAGTCTTTGGCTAGAATTTATCGTATCATACGCAAGTTGAAAAACTTGTTTCTTTCCTATCTTCATTCCCTTCTTTTATTTCTGTTATGTAATTGCTCTAAGTAATAATGCCAGAACTATATTGACTAGGAATGATGATAGTTTACATTCTTATTTTGATCTGGGTTATATTGAGAATATTACTAAAAACTATGCAGCCCTCATTACTAAATGTGATAGGGTAGTACATGTGTAAATGTAAGTTTTTATGCATGTTGTTTCATTTTTAGCTTGTATAAGCTAAAATGGCTTTTTAAAAAACTTTTGTGTCTCTTTCAATATGTAATGTGTTTGTTTCTAATAGCATGTTTAGACATAATGGCCTGTAGTCTGAATTCATTGGTTTAGACTTCTTGGTTTCAATTTTATTAATATTATATTCCATGATTATATAAGATTTACATTTTATATTCATTTATTCAAATTATTTTAAATATCCAGTACATTTATTATAGGTAGAAAATACAATAGCATGTTTGTGATACCTCAAAGAAATGAGGAACATTTTTATAGTACACCACTTTTAAATAATATTTTCTATTTCCTATGTTACATATTGATGTCACTAGAAGCTTTAGTAATGTCTGGTCACCTCTAAACTATTTCCATTATGGTTAACAGTATAAAATATCATATTTTTCTAAAAGCAATATAAGATTTGAAACTTTTATGTTGTACAAAGTAAGGAAAGCTGAACATATTTCATTACAATGCTATTTTTAGAAAATAAGCTTAAGTCTACGGCCATACCACCCTGAACGCGCCAGATCTCGTCTGATCTCGGAAGCTAAGCAGGGTCGGGCCTGGTTAGTACTTGGATGGGAGAAAATAAGCTTAAAATGATTTAAGAAGGGTAATGAAAAAATATTCATTTGGTAAATACAGTTTTAAGATGGTACAGATTTTTTTAAGGGACTGGGGATTGAACTCAGGCCCTTGCACTTGCCAGGAAAGCTCTTATACTGACCTATTTCTCCAGCCTCTAAGATGGTACAGATTTTTAAAACATAAAATCGTTAGGGGTAATTGTAGGTATTATGGTTGAACTGGTTGTTTTTCTTTAGATTTAACATAGCTGCATACATGCCTAGAAATGGACAAATACAAGATTGGTCTGTATCTGTCTTTTGTTCATTTTTTTCTGCCCTTCTATTTTTCCATCATCCTGTATATTCTGTATCTATTAAGTGAATAGAAATATAAAAATAAGGAAAACATTATGTCTTTTGTAGAGGATATGCAGTTTTTTCACTTTAAAATTAATAAAAATAAATCCAGAGAGGCCAAGAGATTAGCCAGTGTGATGCAGGTAGTAGATAAGAGCATCAAATTCTAGTGGATTGTGCTAAGCCCCTACCTTGTCGGGTTTTAATTTTTATTATTTTTTCCTTTTAAAGAGTACAAAATAGTCATAAAACAGAAAATTACAAATGATATAGAATTTCACAAAACAAAATAAGATGAAGTTGACAGTGTTTGTTGTATTACATTGTGTCGTCTCCAACTTCGTTTTTCATATTATCAGATACATGCATACAAAATTGGAATAAAAAAGAAAATATATATATATAAGAAAGTGAGAATAGACTAAAAGGACCAATGGGAAAAAGGAAACAAAACAAATCAAGCGTTATCTTGATTACATTATCTCAAGCGTTCCTTTCCATAGACCAGCACAAATCCACAGTGCAGTTGTCCAGACCATCCTGCTTACATTCTTAGATATATCTATTTCTCCCACTCCCTCTCCTATGCTTCTCACCTTAGTAGTGCCTTCCTTCCAACAGGTTTTTTCCCTTTGCTCAGTATGTATGGTACCCTTCATATTTTATTTTGTCTCTCAGATTCCCACACTAAGGAGCAAGTATAGTGTTTGTACATGCAGGTTTGATTTGTTTTACTTAAGAGTATGGTTTCTAGTTGCATCTATTTACTGATTAAAGCCTCAAATTTATCTTTTTGTAGCTGAATTGTATAAAAATACAGTTTAAAAAATACTCATTGTGCAAAAATGCCACATCTTCTTTATCCATTTGATAATTAGTGGCCATTTGGATTGCTTCCAATATTTAGCTATGACAAATTCACTGCTATAAATATGGGTGCATATAGCATGGTGTTTTTAGTTCTTTTGGAAAAATAACCAAGAGGGGAATAGCTGACTTGAATAGGGCCTCCAATCCTAGATTTTGAAGGAATCTTCACACTGTTTTCCATGGTAGTTGTAAGAGTCCGCATGCCCACTAACCGTGCAGCAAGTTTCCTTTTTCCCCACAGCCTGTCCAGCATGTTATTGATTGACTTCTTGATATTAGCCATTTCTTCTCGTGTTTGATGGAGTCTCTATGTTGTTTTAATTTACATTTTTGAATAACCAATGATTTTGAAATTTTTGTATATCTATTTGTCATTTGTATTTCTTTCTCTGAGCGTGTATATTCATCTCAGATGTCCATTATCTGCTTTTTTTTTTTCTTTTGTCCTGGAATGAAATGTAAACCCAAGATAGAATCTTGTTAGTTAAAGTATTTGACTTTTGTTGTAAAAATGCTTATAAAAACATTGTTAACATGGAATGGGTTTTAAGTATCACAGTGAACTTTCAGCAATCAAAATGTAGAACTTTACAATACATAATCAGAATGTAGAATTTTCCAATACATAATTTTGTATGCCCTTTGCATACAGCAGATTTTCAAACTTCAGTAACTTACTTTGAGAAACTCAGGAGTTGGAAATCCAAGCTTTTCAAAGACATGCCAGGAAGATTTTTCTTATTGCAGAAGGATTCTTCAAATTAGGAATGGATTCACTTCAGGGCACCTTTGAATAGATTCTTGCTTCATTCTTTGAAGTAGTTTTTGCTGATCATTGAATCCTTTTCAGAAAGCTTTGAGGAGTTGAGAGACCAAAAGTAAGATGTATGGAATTGTTGCAAGTGATTAGCATGGAAAGAAAAATAAAGTATCTCAATATAATGCAAGTTAGTGGGAAATGGAATGTTTTCTTTAAACAATAGTTTTCAAAATAAGTATATAGCATAGAGAAGCACATTGGGTTTACATAATAAAACTTGTTAAAGCTTTTTTGGCATAACATTAAACAACCCAGCATTTTGGCACCAGAGACTGGATTCATGAAAAACAATTTTTCCCATGAAGCAAGTCATGACTGATTTGGGACGATTAAAGTATATTACATTTAGTATGTATTTTATGTCTGTTTTTTATGTGTTATAATATATAATGATATCATTATACCACTTAGTATAATGCAAAATCAGTAGGAGGGCAGAGTTTATTTTTCTGTAATTTGACAATCCCATGTGGAGTGATAGAATAGTGACATCCAAAGTGTTGCTTATATCCTGCCTTCATGATAACATTTCATTTCTAAGATTACATAAAATCATGTTGTTTTCTCCTCATGTGACAGATCAAGGTCATTTGTCAGTCGGAATATATTTCATGAGTATGCAAATTCGAAACTCATTCTTTTTCAGTGAAATGTTCTTCCAGTGCTGAATGTTTTCCCTAAACAAATCTGTAAATTGGCTCTCATAATTCAAAAGCCCTATCCAGTGATATACTTTTAGAAAGCTACTTCACATCTGTGTATAAGAGGAGACTTGTTTGCCCTATACCGATCTCCTTATAGAGGTGCTGTAACAGATCTAAGTTAAGAGCATACAGTTTAATAAGGTTGATATTTTAGTCACATCTTACAAAACATGATTATGTTTACATGTCTTATTGGGCCAGCTAGCATTTCTCTATGGATAACAGCATACAGCGTCACATTCATAAGTAATCACTGTGACCTGAGTAGCAAAACTAGAAGGCTGCCCAGTCATGTCAGCGGGCCCATCCATGCATATACTGAGGAAGAGTAACCAATTCGTTTTCATAAATTTGCAGTCATTGAAAGTCTTGAAAAGTTATCCAAATTCGATATTGGTTGGTGGAAATACATGTAGACTGTCTTCATATATGTCGTGAAAAGTTGTTTTCAACATTAGACTCAGCCTAGATTGCAAATCATTGTGATTCAGTAATCCTATCGATTGTTCCCCAAAATGTCTGCTATTTCATCTAGTTATCACACTAGCCAAAGTAAGACCAAGTTGCCCTTGCTTTATTAGTATGTTTTAAGGATATAATGATTATATAAATTTCAGAGTAGATAAATGTATACAATATATCTTATGTTTTAGTATTTTCTTCGATTGTCATTTCTTTCCCATTCCTCCTTCTCTAAAGTGCCTTATCCTTCCCATTTGAAAAAGATCTATCTCCCTTTTTGCTATTGTGTAGCTGTTACTTTTATCATTAAATTATTAATACATCATATTTCTAATGTGAGAGATGTTATATGATAAATAAGCCTGTTGTAGATGTGATTTATTTCAGTTAACAATATTACATAAAGTTTTATATGTTTCCTGAAAACTGACTAAAATTACTCCTCTTATTGTGTTTGTACGTAGACATTGCAAAAATTTGCCCATTCATTTATTAGAATACTTTATTTCGGAGACTTCTTTTTGAAATCTTGTTATGGACTACAGCTTCGTTATATTTGTTACTCATGTTTTGGATGGTTTTACTTAGGTCTTCTCATTCTCATTTTACTTGTTGTTATGGTTTATGTCTAGTTGTACCCCCAAAGCCTCATGCAAATGGGTGTGGACTTTTATAGATTGAGACTTGACTCATGAGTCATTGTGATTATGTGATTTAGTACTGATATAGAGTTTGAGAGTTGATCTATGATCCCTGGGATTATGTGTTTAAAGTACTTGTAGGATTACGGGTGTAGCCTAAGGCGGATAGACTGAGGCAGAGAGCCTGAATGTAATATAAAGAGAGGCAGGGAGACAGACTAAAAGCTATTGCTCTCTGCTCCCTTGGTTGGTTGCCTCTGTCACCATTTTTGTTGCTGTTCCACCACCATGAAGTGGATACTCTTTGCTATGTTCCACTCAGCGTTGGGAGAGCCAAATATGGACTAAAACCTCCAGTAACTGTGAGCTAAATAAACCTTTCCTTCCTTCATTTTGAGTGTTAGTTATTTGTCCCAGCAATGATAGAACAGTAACTAAGACACTTGTCTCAAATGCATTGATCAGGTTGTTTATTGATTACACTATTAGGTTGTAACATCTTTGACCTTAACAAGTTTATTTTTTTCTGCAGTTGTCATTTTCAGCAATTCATGTGTTTGGTGTTTCATTTTCTGTCCTCCATTTCCCTTGGAACTGCTTTAAGAGATGTGGGAGTTTGCAAGCATTTCGCATATATATTTGGTGCTGCTGAGAGTGCAGATCAAATAGAGTGGAGTCTTTGCTCCTTCTATGAAGGCCTCTTTGCTTATATTCTTTGTGCCACTGATGTGATCTTGACTTTATTTTCCAAGCAGTGTAATCTATCACTTTGATCTGTTTAGTTAAACACAATTCTTCCTCATGACTGTGTTGAATGGAGGGAATTCTTAGTGCTTATGACAATTTAATTTGTTCCAAACATATATTAATAATTCATTGTCTCTCACAGACTGTACTATACTGATGTCAGTGATTAGTGTGGGTTGCTGAAGGATGGGTGATGGAAAAAGGAAGAGTAAAAGAATAGGTTAAGTCATAAAGGCAAGAGGGAGATCAGAGAAGTCTTAATAAATTAAAAATGTACAGATGTCAGAGTGTCTGAGGTTTATTTATCACTGAGTAAAGGACTAGTGTTGTGGGAGTTTGAGAGAATATGAAGGTAGGAGGAAGGATATAGAAGAAATTATAATTAGGGATTCAAGGATACTGTGAGATTCGTTAAACCTCTTAATATGTTTCTACTTCATTTTACTTGGATTCTCCAAGCAGTTTTGGTGAAGGCTAACCTGGCATGCCCATTAGCAGCAGAATTATTTAAATTAAAGCACTGATTGATTGTTGTACTCTTTTACACAGATAGAAGCAAATTATATATGTTGGAGAAGAGAGGGAAAGTAAGAAAATTTTAGGAATTAGGAAAGGTGAATAGTGGGGAATTAAAGAAGAAATACCCAAGGAGAGTACAATAAAGAAAAAACATTAAAATAAGGTCTAATAAAATAATAAGAAACAAAAAGATTCAGATAAAATCAAAATAAGCAAGCGAAGCCAAGACACAACAATCATGTACAACAGAAACACCTGTCATGCTGCTGCTGAAGTATAGAAGCAGTGTCACTACACAGCTTCCTTGGTGCTGCAGTCATGATCCAATTGCAAGCAATGAAGCCAGTCTCTCCCCTTTGGACTGCCTAATTGGCTGCCTAGGTGCCATGTGATCTGGTGATCTGGACGAATCCCTGTATCTACCTTTTGGCCTCCAGCTGTGCATTCCACATGTCGAGTTGCAGGCTTTATCGCTGTCCCAAGATCCATACACCTGAGTTAATTTGGAAGCCGTTGTACACCAGTTTTCCCAAGACACGGTTTCTCTTTCTACTTCTACCAGAAATAGTTCACTCCTGCACCATTCATCTTCAGGAAAACTCCATGGTTGTCCCCTTTTCTTTGCCTTGAAAGATGTTTTACCAAGTGCATTTCTATAAGCCTTCTAACCTCATAATCCCTTTCTGATCTTTGGTTTACAAAATTTTTATATTTTCCTGTCTCAAAAGCTCTGTTTTGAGCCGGGAGTGATGGTGCATGCCTGTAATCCCAGCACTTGGGAGGCTGAGGCAGGAGGATTGGTGTGAGTTTGAAGCCAGCCTGGACTACAAAAGTGAGCTCAAGGCCAGCCTGAACTGCACAGCGAGACCTTGCCTCAAAAAGACAAAAAAACAAAAACAAACAAACAACAACAACAACAACAACAACAAAAAAACAACTCTGTTTTCAGACCAGTAGCACGAATAACCAACCAGAAGCTTCTTTTGCCTGTGCAGGCTTATGGGTAGTATGCAGGATTTCATACCTTCTCAAATGTTCACTAGTATTTGCAAAAGCAAAGGGAAAGTGCCTGCTCTGGTCTTGTTCTGCTGAATCTCCATTTCCTCCAAATCTATAGTGATACGACCCATGGTTCTCTGCTGGTGAGTTGTATGTTGTCTGTAGCTTATGGTATTCTAATTCTATTAAAAACCACTCATCATCACTTTCATTCACATGGTTTTGCCAACTTTCAATACAACTTTTAATTTCTTGTGTATCTCTTTGAATCTGCTTCATGCATATAATTCTTTCCTATATTGTAATTCAAAGTTTCTGTCATTTTTCTATTCTCTATTTTTGTCAGTGTCTTCTTTACAAATGATTAATAATTCTTTCATTATAGTTATCATTTCTTTTTTTTTTTTTTAACCCGGGAGATTATTTCTTATCTGATCTTTCTCTATACCCTTTTGAAAATGTTAAGTTGCTATTATTTCAGAGATTTCAGGTGTTTGACTTTCAGTTTGTTCTGTGCTGATGTCACCTGGGTTTATACTATGTGGTCTCAGGGCCTGAGATTGAATTTCCCTCCTTTTCGTCATTTTCTATGTCAGAGAGAACTCTTTATTTTGATTTCTGTACCTTTTTGTGAAAGTTTGATAGCATCAAACTTCAATATCTGTATCACTGTAGTCAGAGCTTCTCTATAAAGAGTCTGTGTTTTAGATATCATTCTTATGTCAGAGATTCTAATTTTGCGTGTGTCCCAAGATTTTGCCTTCTCTATTGATTGGGAGTGCGATATTGGTTTCCCTTTGACATTGTCCCCCATCCTTTAGTGTAGGGCTTTGGTGAGATTATTACCCAAGCATCTCCTGATATTATTATCCAAGGGAGAACATGTGGTTAAGGTAGATGTGGTTTCCTATTTAGAGTATTATAATTAGTAATATTAATAATAACTATTGAAATCTAGAAATTGATGACATTTTGGAACTAATGGGTTTATACTTTATACAATAGGAACAAACATTATAGCTGTATAACAAGGCAGATCTTAAATTGGGAATTTGTTTTTTAATTAGTCTCCTTTAATTCTGTCTGGGCACCTCCCCTTTGTGCTTAGACAGACCCTAATTACCTGCTGCCACCTCTGTGCCAGGAGGATGCTCCTCCTGTAGTTCTGGGTCTTGGCTGAGTCCAGCAGGATGCCTCAGCTCACCGGGTCTAGATCTAAACTCGAACTCTACTGGCTGGACCTGTATTGGGTCTTGTTGCTGTGTTTGGCTTCTTCCAGCTGAGGCCTGTTGAAGTGGACTGCTGGGTCCTTCTGGCTGCCTCTCCCAAGGCTTGTTCCTGGTAGTACTGGGATTACAGATGTGTGCCACCATACGCTGTCTCAGTGGCCAGCATGGTGTGCTTGGAGTTCCGGTAATTGAACTTGGGTCCTTGCACTTGCCAGGTAGGTGCTAAGATCACTGAGCTATCTCTCCAGTCCCTTATTTTCCCTCTTAAAATTCTAAAACCTTGTGTTTAATTCAGAGTTAGCACCTTCCATATGGTGAGTCAGTTTTGAAGCCTTCAGGAATTTGTTGGATAGATTGTTGCCCTAGTTTATACAATGTGGGCTTGGAGAATATAAAGAATATGGTGCAATAAACCCAAAATTGAAGTAGGGCTCTTGATATTTTAAATAAATCTGTTGTCTTGTTCATATTCATAGAGTATTTGGTTGTTTCATCAAGTCATTCCCCTTTACAAAGAAGATATTTAGCAACATTTGTTTTTAATTATTTTGGCTAGGGTTAGTTCATGAGTTTACCAAAACTGTGAATGATATCAATGTACAATGCAGTTAAAAGGCACAAAAATATAATGAGTGGGCCACACATGGCCCAATATAAGTGTTGCAGTATGAGTTAAAACCTGTTACCAGATGCACCTCTACAATTGAAGTACATTGCCTCACTTTTCACTACAAATTGTGATACCAGATGCAGCCTAGTTGTTACTTAGTACTCGCTGATGGGCTTTTCATATGTCTGCAAGAAATCAATTTATTATAGCCTCTGAAAGATCAAACATCTTTACTAATGTTAGTCTATATTTGTAGGTGCTCCCCAGTATCACTGGATTTGCTCAGCCACAGATCATCAAACATTAGATTTTCATAAGAAGTGTGCAATTGGATCTCTCGTATGGGTAGTTCAAAACAGAATTTGTGCTCTTATGAGAATCTAATGGCACTACTGATCTGATGGGGTCTGGAGTTCAGGCCATACTCTAAGCAATGAGAAGAGGATATAAATATGAATGAAGCTTTGTGTGTATCTCCTGCCACTTATCTCCTGCTGTGTGGCCCAATTACTAATAGCCAATGGATGGACCTATACTGATCCCATGGTCTGAGGTAGAATTCCTATCCTATAGCATACATAGTACAGAGATTCTTGAAGCAGAGATGCTTTCTACCTTGTCTTTACAGTCAACTATTGCTGCAGTGATACTGCATAAAAAGCTTCCCAATGTTCACTAGGTTGAAAAAGTAATCATTGTTATCATTTATGTTTGTATCTTTTTGTGGGATTGGTGATTGAACTCAGGACTTTGTGCTTGCCAGGCAAGGGCTTATTATACTGAGCTATCTCCCTGGCTGTTATGTTTGTAACTTCTTAGGAGATTGAATAATCTAGATTTCCTCAGCTGGCTGGCTCCCTGAGCTGTAGGTTGAAACCTTGTCTACCCTACATGTCTCTCATTTTTCTTGGAGTAAAAGGTTACCTGTATGATTTTCTTTTAATGGTGATGGTATCATTGCAATAGAAATGAGCAGAAATATGCAATGGTTCTTAAAGACCATTGTGCGGGCTGTGGTGGCGCACACCTGGAATCCCAGCCCTTAGGAGGGAACATTTGAAGTTGATGGTATTAAATATAATATCCTACACCTATTCTTCGATTACGGATTCATTATTGTGAATCTTAAAAGTGAGAAAATAAGCAATTTAAATGGCTATTATGTAGGAAAAGTTAAACAGATTGTGAAGAAAATGTTCATCAAATGTCATCAGGTTATTAAGCCAGCATACTAGATTGGATAATATCTCGACTCCTTTTCTTAATAATTCTGGTTTTACCAAAGATGAAATGTTATTTAAAGAAGAAATATGTTAGAGTAATCCCCTTTCAGCTTTTAATGAAAATGAACTCTGGAATTATCTAGTGTTGTTAATATCACAGTGAAATCTAAAGGATTAACTTTCTTGAGGGCTGTGTGAGCTGGATTAAACTATAGGAACACAGTGGTTGCCCTTAAGATTTTTGGACACTTTCTACACTTTCTTGGAAGGTAATGAATGATGTTACTGCGATTTTACAGATACTGATAATGATGCATAGAAAGATAAGTAGTTATCTGTTCTAGATCATACATGTAGTGAAGACCAAAGCTAAACTTGAAACTTGGACCATTCTGGTTCTAAATCTTCACCTATAGTTTGGATTGTTGAATCCAAGAAGAATTTTTGGCTAGAAAGTTACTTAAAACTCTCAACACTTTTGCATTTCATTTGGCAATATTCTTCTATATGTATTCTGTCATGCCTCCAATTAATAGCTATTGTTGACAAGTATTGTGTAAATTGTCCCTTTTTATATTAATCTGTTTTACATAATATGTATTGTAATCATATATAACACACTACATTATCCCCCATTAATTTGCACAATTATTAAAATTGCCTCAAGAAAGAAGCAAACCTTCATAAGCCAATAGATTAATGCATATGAAGTTAGTAATAAAAGTCTTCCCCTCCTAAAGCCATTATTTTTTAATTTTTTAAATAATTTATTTATTTTTTTTTCTTGTTTCAGAACTTTTGTTTGTTTGTTTATTTATTTTTATGGCTGGCTCAGCTTGCCCTGAGGGCAGGGCTGGCGCAGCATGTGGTGCTGAGGATCGAACCGCGGCGGTCCCTGCAGCCGCCTACGCTTTCCTAAGCAGGCACTTTAGACCACTGAGCCATCCTGCCAGGCCCCTCCCAAAGACTTTAGATATAGGTAATTAAATTATTTTCCTGGGAAATCTTCAGTTTGAAAGATGAATTGATCCTAATTAGAGTAATAATTTTGATAAAGTAACAAAAGAAAAAATAAACTCAATTTATGTTATAAGCCTATAATATCGTTAATACTATAACAGGAAAAGAAAGGACAGATTCAGAAAAGGGAAGTACAGGCCACGATTATTGGTGGACATATGCAGTGTTTGAAACAGAATCACTAGACAATTAACTCAGGTACAAATTGCAAATGTCATCTTCAATTCCCCTCTTTTACCACACATGCCACATCTAATGAACTAGTTTGCATACCCTGTAGACAATGCCACTTAAACATGTGTGAAATATATTCATTTCTCTTTTCCTTATACTCTTACATAGGCCAAGTTTGCAACACGTCTCATTTGCCTTGCCACATTAGTCTCTCCACTTATGCCCTTACCGTTGTACCTTGTCTTCTACAACTGTGAATTAGATCATGTGATTTCCAATATGATAATGCTCCAAAGATTTTCTGTGATACATAGAGGGAAAGAGAGGGTTTATACCATAACCTAGAAGTCCCTGCACCAGCCACCTCTTCAACCCTATTTCTGACTATTCTCTATCTCTGACTTATTTCTGCTCCAGAGATTATACATTTTCTATTGCCTGTGCTATAATTACTGTTTCTACAACTGTTTGCATGACAGTCTTCTTCATATAATGCAGGCTGATATGCCTTTTCCACAGGAGACAGATTTCTAAGGATTAAAATAATTCTTAAAAGATAATAAGGTCTAGTAGTGCCCTTTCCCTTTTTAAGCAACAGTACAGTAGTAGTGTATCTTTTGTCTTACTTCAGAAGTAGGAGGGATTTTCTTCCACTGTGAAATATTTTTTCCACTGTGAACTATTTCACAATATTTCTTAAAAATTTCAGAGTAACACACTCTTTTTAGGCTATCACATCAAGGTTTGCAATGAACTAGATAGACATGTTCTGTTTGTGTGCTCTGGGTAGCCTATAATCCGGGATTGTTTGTTTCCTTTATTTACCAGCATGGAATTCTGATTAAGAACATTAGATGAAATACTTAAAATTTTAGGTGAACATTTAAAGAGCAGTAAACAATTTTCCTCAAATGAAAGTCTTTTAGGACATATCCTAAAAACACCATTAAAGGTAATGGAAAGTTTGATGACTGTAATTCAGCAAAGATACCAGTCTCTAGTGCTGCCTAGATAGGTTATTTAGAATTTTGAAATACGGTGTCTATGGGAAATTTTACCGTTAGGTCAGCTGCAAACTAAAGCCTTCCATTCACAACGTGCAAAGCACTAACCACATTTTTTCTTTAAAATGTATTAGGGAAGAAATTATGTATTAGAATATGAAGTTTGTTGCAGCAAGAACTATAGGGACCTTTAAAATACAGTTTTGCTTCTAAGAGTAGAAATTTGGTTTACAGTGTTAAATTTTCTATATTTATTTCTGGGAATTTCTTTGAGTATGTATAGGTGAATGAGAAATATAATTGTTTTATGTAAATATGGGTCAAAGAGATCAAGAAAGTATTCCTTATGCTAAGGACTATAGTAGCATCATCTTGGGAACTAGTTAAAAATGCAGATATCTGGGCCTTACACCAGTCTTTCTTAATCGCTCTTTGAAATTATGGCTGAACCTTGAAACCATAATGTTAAGTGAAATAAATGGGACACGCAGGCTTAAATATCACATGGTTTTTCTTACATGCAAAGTTTTCTTTATTTTTAATAAACATTTACTCGAGAGAGAGAGAGAGAGAGTATAGGAATAATTGATATGACATTAGAAGTAGTGACTAATTTAGAAGACCAGAGTGATTGGTATTCCAAGCATGGTTTTAGTATTTCACATTTCTATCCTCAGTGTATTTGCTTAGTTCACAGATATCAGTATATATAGTTAATCAGGGTGAAGATTCTTCAAGTTACCTGCTAGTTTCAAAAACGTGTTGGAGATTTTTAGGATCATTGACTTAACTATCTTTTCATGGATAATTCAAAACCTCCCTTTCCTGATTATGATGAATAGATGTCATAATAGTTCAATTTTTAAAAATTTTACATGTACACATATTGACTTGAAATATAAGTCCAATTAAACATTATTTTTAAAGTTGGAAAGTAAGTTTTAAGCTATAGTGATAAATTAATATCTGAAATATCTAAAAATAATACAAACAAGTTGAAAATTTTTCTTATGTGCAAATATATAGTTATCTATATTTATTTGATATCTGTGCAATTAACTGTTCGTACATGTAGAATACCTGAACATAAATTTTGTGTGTCAAAAAAAGAAAAATTTTATATGTAAGTAAAGTATAAAAGACTGATTATAGGAAAAAAGAATCACTTTTTAATCCAGTGCAGATAATGGATCTAAAAATGTATCTTATCTAAGTATGACTGTGTTACATGTTTATGTTTTTGGCCTATTCTTGTGATTTTAAATCTGTATATATAATAACTGATTTTGTGAGTTCTTATAAGATAAATAAGTCTGATGCTGGCAAAATAAAAGTTGGGCAGTGGAAAGAGTAAAAAACAATCAAAAGTGTTAAGTATATGTGCAAATTCCTTACAATGAATATAATAATTATGTACTGCAAATATGTGAATGAAAGTCAAAGAACTATGCCCCACATCTCTCTTTCAGTATGTTTTTGATACAAGTTTTACCATGCACTTCAGGCTTGCCTTCATCTTACTTTAAGGCCCACCCTGACCTTGAACTCACAACAGTACTCCTGCCTCAGCCTCCCAAGTGCTGGAATTGTCATGCTTGGCTCAGCCCAGTATTTCTTTCTTGCTTTCTTTTTTACCAGTACCGGGGGTTGAACTCAGGACCCTGTGTTTGCCAGGCAGGCACTTATTCTACTGAGCTATCTCCCCCGGCCCCACCATCTCTGATACAGTCTAAAATTGCAAAACATTAGCTGATGCACTGTGGAGTAATGAACAAGATTGACTATAAAAGCAGAATGATGATATTAAAAGAAAGTGCCCTTAATTTTGGTGTCTTTAATTGTTTTTATCTTATTTACATCTCAGTGTTGCTTCCAAGAGTGAAGACACTAAATATCCAATAAAAGAGGACTATATTACAGTGGACAATGGCCTTATGTGGAAGCTATTCTTGCTGTATGGAAAATTAAGGAAAGTTTATTACAAGAAAATGTTGTTATCAATTTCCAATACACTGTGGGGTTTCAGGTCAGGAAAATATTAGGATGAATATATACAAAGGAATTAATAGTATATGATTGTGGAAAATTTTAGCCTTTTTTTCTATTCTGTATTTTCTCTTTATACAATAATGAACATTTGTGCAAAAGTTATAATGACACTATAAGCCAGGCATGGTAGCACATACCTGTAATCCCAGCACTTGTGGAGGCTAAGGCAAAGGATCACAACTAGGAGGAAGCCAGCCTGGGTACATAGTGAGTTGAACGCCAGCCTGAAACAGGGCTAGGCCTGTCTCAAAAAACAAAAACAAAAGCAAATTATAATAACATTGTGTCTCAGTTACTTTTCTCTCATTGCTGGGACAAAATACCTAACATGCAAAATTAAGGAAAGAGAGGTTTATTTATCTCACAGTTTGTGGAGGTTTCCCTTCACAATGAGCTGTCTCCAAAGCTGAGTGCCACATGGTAGAGGGCAGCAGTTCATGGTGACAGAATACAGCAGGACAGCAAGAGTGAAAAGGGAGGAGCAGAGGCAGGGTTAGAGGTAAGCCTGTCTCAATCCCTTATATCGCAATTACTCTATCTGCCCCGGAGTGGGTTTAGTGTTCATACCCATAATCCCAGCATTGAATCCTGAATTGATCACAAAGTATATGCCTGCCCTAGTGACTCTATGAGGATTTCGGGTGTGGGGGAGATGGACTAGAGACAAACCATAACACATTGTTATAAAAAGAAGTGTTCACTAATTATGCTGTAATAGAAGTTTTAATATCATAGTTGAAGAAACTATATTAGGTCTATAATTTTTGGTATCTTTCTCCCACAAATGTTGGTGTTCTTTAAATTTAGAAGTAATTAGATCCAGCAAAATACCTCAGTGGCTTAAGGACCTGCCTGACAAGCCTATGAACCTGAATTAAAATCCCCAATACTACAAACAAAACAAAACTAAAAATTTAGCAGTAGCTATTAATATATGGTAATATGAATTTAAAGAATACAAATCTGAGAAGGGAAATAGTAATTGAGCACTGTTTATAATGAAGTGCCAGAAAAGCAATTATGATTACCATTTTGGCCTTCATTGAAAAAACTTGGTTTCTTCTATTGTATATGTTTACTTGAAATTTTTATTATGCTCATAAAACAAATTATGTATTTTTAAAACATTTTTTCCAATGGGGAAAGAGAGATATAGTTTCCAGAGTTTCAGTGTCATCTATGTACTACTCACAGGCTGTATAAGGTTATCACACAACAATATATGGCTACCCCTATTTGATGCATGCTATAAGTATAAAGCACAATTTCTTTTATATATTTAGGAAGACACAAATGATATAAAATAGCTAACAATATTTATATTGCTTACATGTTAGAATGCTAATATCTTGCATATATCATCTTAAACATATTATTATAATAAAATTTACCAGTTTATGAAAAAAAATTTAATGCTACTAGAAAATTTTACTTTTTTAAAATGTATTTCTGCAGTTCTGGGGCTCAAACCCAGGGACTTAGGCATGCTATGCTCATAAGGTTACAATGAACTACATCCCCAACCCTAGTAGAAAGTTTACATCACCCATGTGGCTTGTGTGAGTCGTTAGACAATGATACTTGGCCCTAGACATCATGCCTCTGCAGGAAAATAAAGGACAATGCCACCTTGCCTGAAGGTTGGTCAGTGCTGTTTAGAGTGGTCTCTATTGCTCTTATTGCTGGGACAGATACCCAACACCCAAAATGAAGGCAGGGAAGGTTTATTTACCTCAAAGTTATAGGAGCTTTCACTCCATACTCGGTTGGCTCCAAGGCAGAGTGGCACACGGTAGAGAACAACCTTTTAGGCAGCAGCTTGGGCAGATAGCTAGACTCTCTACCCTCCTTATATTGTAATGCAAATTACTTACCTCAGGGTCAGATTGTAGCACTCACACCTGCCATCCTAGCTTCAATTAAGAATCAGTCGCAAACTGCAGAAGCCTCCCCCCATGACTGCTTAAGTCTGGGGGTGTGGGGAGTCTACTAGAACAGAAATAGATGCACTCTGAGACGATAATTTTAAGTGAAATTAAACATACAAACTTAAATATTACATAGTTTCCCTTAAATGAGAAACCCAAAGTATAATAAACAACAAAATAGAAGATAGATAATAGGAAGGAGGATTTAGATGCTTCTCCAAGGAGGACATCAAGTGATGGAGAGGGGCGAGGGCAAAGAATGACACGGGATGAAAAAGGGTTGAGTATGTGTTATCTACATGTACAGATTCCTAATAAAGATTGTCAGTGTTATTTGCTGCACATGTACTAATAAAAACACTATGAACAACATCTGCTCACGACTTCGTAGGGATTTTTATGTGTATGAAATCAAATAGTGAAAATAGTTTAAAATGTTAAAACAGCCTATACAGTTACATTGGACAAGACCTCGTGAGAAGTGAAGGGCACATAGATGGATTAATTTTTAAATTTATTAGCCAATGGGAAGAGAGACCTTGATTTAGATCTTCAGTCTCCTTTACTTGCCTCCCACACAAACAACTTCCCTAGGGAATCAGTCGTGGTACTAAAAGGAATGCACAATACTAGCTTCTCTGCAACCATGGGCAAAGAAGCATGAAGAAATAGCATTCCTCAGAGTTCACAAGCAGGTAACTTTTATGTCCTATAATACAGATGTGGACTGATGAATAAACAAATGAGTGCAGCTTATGTCATAATCATAATTATATAACAATCATCACAGCAGCTTTTTGAAACTCAAATTTTTCCAATTGTTTTAAATAATCATAAATGACTAACATGGCTGTGTTTTTTTTTTTAAACTGTCATCTGAATTTTTTAAATTACATGAAATATTTTTAGATTTCATACTTTGATAAGAAGTGAGCCTCATTGAATCTACTACATGTACTACAGTGGACATTTAAAAGGTTATACATTACTATAATGTTGTTATAACAATACTTACCCATGAATATTAGTAATAAAGTAGTTCACTTTCAGAACTCATGTGTAGCATGTTACATTTTATTTTTACAGAATGCAAACTAGTGATAGAAAGAAAATAGCATTATAAATGATACAGTATTTCACTTAACAGAGGAATAGGATTGCAACAGTTGTTCCTGATGTTATCTTCAAATTAGTTGTTGAGACTATCAGATATAAACATGCAAGATTCATTTAAAGAAAAAAGACAAAACAAACAAGTTGTAAGAAATTCAAAAGAACAAAAAAAGTAAAAGGAGAAAAATTACATATTAACCTCTTCTTTCAAAAAAACAGCAGAAATCAACAATATCACTGTTATCCAAACTATTCTGCTCATGTACCTAAATATATGTTTTTTCCCTTCTTTAATTTGTCCTCTTCCTCACCCAAGTTTTTCCTGCCCATTGAACAAATTCTTTCACTTTCACAGTGTCTATTGTACCTTTCAGATTTTAATTACTCAGTTTCTTACCTAGGGAAATAATACAATGTTCACACGTGTGGATCTGATTTATTTCACTTACCAATATAAGTCTCTAACTGCATTCATTTATCTACAAAAGCCTTCAGTTTAATATTTTAATACCTGAATAATACTTCATTGTTTAAAAATACCTTATCCTTTTAATCCATTCATCAGTTGATGGGCACTTATGTTTCCAAAATTTACCTATCACAAATCATACTGCTATGAACATGGGTACACACATATCGCTGTGGTTTGATGATTTCAGTTATTTTGGAGAAATACCTACCAATGGAACAGTTGGCTTGAATGGGACTTCAAACCCTAGCTTTTCCAGGAATCTCCATACTGATATCCATAGTGGTTATACCAGTCAGTACTCCTACCAACAGTGGAGAAAGGTTCTCTTTTCCTCACGGCATTTGTTATTGGTTGACTTCCTGATGATAGCCATTTTTGTGGCATAGGATGATATCTCAGCATTGTTTAATTTATATCTCTTGAATGATCAATGATATTGAACATTTTTTTCATATATTTATGTGCCGTTCGTATCATGTTCGTGAAGTATATATTCATCTCAGATGCCCATTTTGGGGTTGGGTCTTTGAACTTTGTAGGTTTGATTTTTTAAATTCTTTATGTGTTCTAGATAGGAGTCCTTTGTCTGACAGTCTGTCATAATTGATTCCCAATTGGTGGGTTTTGCTTTTACTCTGTTGGTGATTTCTTTTGATATGCAGAAACTTTTCAAAAAGATGAGATCCTAATGATTCATTCCATGAAATATTTTCTGTGCAGTTTGATTTTTGTTCGTGAATTCCTTATCCACCCTTACGCCCTTAAGATTTCTACCTACTTTCTCTTCCAGAAGATTTAGGGTTTTTCTTTTAATATTTAAATTTTTGATCCATTTTCACTGTAGTATTTTACATGGTTATAGGCATGAGTTTATTTTTGGCTTTTAGCATGTAGAAAGAAAGTTTTTCCAGCACCATTTATTAAAGAGGCTGTGTTTCTTCCTGTGAACGTGTTTGGCCCATGAAAGGTGTTAAGTTTTAAAGTATTACTTAACTATTGTGCTATGATCTAGGACAGTGCTGGCAAATCTTTAGAGCTTTCAGTGATATCAACCCCCTGAGGCATACATGCCACCGCTATTCTAGGGTAAGGAAAACAGGAACAGACAGGATTTCCTTCCTAGGAACTTGGTTCCTTGCTGCTAGTCAACTCAAAATAAAACATCATTAAAATAAGACACCTATTGCAATCATTTTATAAGTTCTATACTGATAGAGCTGGAAAGATAGAACAGAACTAAGATAAGACTGAACTAAAATACTCATAAAATGTTATAGTTGCACAACTAACTTGGTACATGACTTTTCTGACCAGCACTGATACCACCATAGAGTAGTTACGTGAATCCTCACTCTTGCTTTTGATAGGAAGTTTCTCATAATTCCTCCTTTGTTAAATATCTGGCTAAACAATTAAGAGGGGGATGCTGCATGTGGAATAGTTTATTGTTAGGCTTTTCACCAGTCTTCTTTTCAATGTAGAATGCTCCCGAAGCAATGTAGATATGTACTATTTTCAATGCTGTATTTTTAGGAATTACACGGAGGGAAATAGAATTTTTTTCTCCTTGAGTTTCTGACATGTGTGCTTAGGTTTTCATTCTCTTCAGTATGCAGAGTTAGTGACTAATTTATTTGTTCTCTAATTTCCAAAATTCTCTTCCATGTGTCGTTATTTTCTTCTTTCCTACCTTCTTTGTGCATACTCAATTTCAAGTTAGCAAGAGTTTGCAGAAGAAAGTAGAAAACAGTATATGTGTTCAATCTAATATACACACCAAGAAATACTACTTGAATTTTAGAAATGTTTCTATTCTATAACAGGAACCCAAATTTATCAATATTTTATATACTAATCCCCAAAACTTAAGGCATGTAACAAATTACCACTTCAGTTTTATAGCAGTACACATGTATAAGTATAATGAACAGATGTATGTGTTATGTCTGTTAGTCTTTCAGAAATTTACTCTATTTCATTATTTCAAATATTATTTAAGACTATTATTGGGGCCTGGCAGGATGGCTCAGTGGTCTAAAGCGCCTGCTTGGAAAAGCTTGGGCGGCTTCAGGGACCGCGGTTCAATCCCCGGCACCACATGCTGCGCCAGCCCCGCCCTCAGGGCGAGCTGAGCCGGCCATAAAAATGAGTGAATAAACAAATAAAAGGTTCTGAAACAAGAAAAAAATAAATAAAATAAAAAATTCTTAAAAAAAA
>PVJA010010239.1:0-13064 GCA_004027025.1 Myocastor coypus
TATGCAATATGTCAACTTTCAAAGAAAAAAAGGGGGAAAAGAAAAAAAAAAGTAATGTGGATTTAGAAAGGTTAATGTTTAGTTGTTTGATCAATCTTATATACCTATATGTATTAATCTAAACTGATCCGATGATGAAAATATGTAATATAACCATTGTTAAATTTAAACAATAAAAGAATTGAAAAAAAAAAAAAGATCACTTGTGATATCCCTGAAAATCTGTAGCAACAGGCGACCCCTCACTGCACTAGCCTCAAGCCTCATCTTCCCGCCCACATCGAGGACGGCTTGTCCTTCCCTGGAACAGAGCGGGTACACAACCAACACCCGCGAAAAGCATTTCCATCCTGGCCTCATTAGCCACAGCTACCGCTGAGGTTCTGCACATATAATACCTCTACCTTGGGTCCATCAGCAGAAAACCGGTTACAGCAACTGGCCATAGCTGTGTGCTTCTGGAGTGGCCAACAGGCAGTCTGTCCCCTTCAGCAGATAAACAGGTTTCCTCCATGGCGGAGCCACACGGGGGCCGCATGCCGTCAGAATTCAGCTGGGCTCCCAGCGCCCTGTCTCACTTTTAAGATCAAGGGATGAGTTACAGAGATAAATAGGAAACTGTATGCTAAATAAAGTCAGCAAATGAATATAGAGAGCATTAAACCAGCTTCAGGGGGCAATGCCCTTTAATTGGGGACATCAGGGTGGGCAAGGGTAGTATGTATAGGAAAGCTGGGGAACTTTTACTGTTTTTGTATTTTAAGGAAGGGTCTACAGAGTGCTCAGGGGCTCACTACTAGATCAGACTCATAGTGATCCACCTGTTCGCAATCTCCCAAGAGCTGCAATTACAGGTGCGTGCCACCACGCCCAGTCTCAATTACAGTTTTATTGAGCTTCAGGGGAGGGACTGGCCCAGTGGGCCCTGGGATCGAATCCCTGGTCCCTGGCCTGCTTGCAGGCACTTAAATCCACTGAGCTATTTGGCTGGCTTTTTTTTCAATGACCTGCTGAGCTCCTGTAATTTTGGGGCATGGAACTCCCTCCTGGTGTTGGCTGTGTGCTGCGATGGAGTTGCCCTGATGGTGCCGCTTGCGTGTGCCAGGATAAAGAGCTTGGCTGGCCCACCACCCCTGGCCATTTCCCTGGCCTGGGAAGTGTCAGTTCTAATGAACAGGAGGAGAAGCCAAGGCCCTACAGTGGGCCTAGAAGAATGGGGGACACCTGTGAAACGCCATTCACACCCCAGACAGCCATTCCGAGGCTCCCACTGCAGCTCCTAAGGGACAGGTCCATGCTGCTGTGTGCGCAGAAACCTTTAGGGAGCAGTGACCCATGTAGCGTGAGTGGTGACAGATCTGACCCGAGCGTCAAACCCTGCACCCGTTAAGGGGGAGACAATGGGCCATGAGCCTCTCCGAAGTCAGCCCCGGCAACGCACTCCCTCCTACACCAGTAAAAGAGAATCTCATTTCTCCCGGAACTTGAGAATGAGGCTATCACAGATGGAGCACCGCAGACCTGCGAGCCCTGCGCGTGTCGAAAATCACACACATTGTCGCATGGAGATTCTGTAGCAGTGGACAAAAGCACGGCTCACACAAGAGGCTGCAGAGAGGGGTGGGTGTCAACGCGGATGTGCATTTCCTGTGCTAATCAAGTTCTGGGGAGAACAGGGGGCCTGATTTCTCTTACTGTGACGTTGGGTAAATTGTGCAACTCTTCAGCATGGAGTCTCAATGGCCAACATTTTTTGCATCTCAAGAAACACGCCTCCTCTCAGACTTGCCTTCAGTTTCATCCTTCACTAAAATTTTGGACTTCTTTTTTTCTTTGTCTGATACTGAACTCCAAAACTCACGCAGGCCAGTAAACACCGAACTCTGACCCCAGCCCTTTTTATTTTGGGAGTCTCATTACATTGCCAGGCTAGTGTCAAACTTTGGTCCTCCTGCCTCAACTTCCTGAGCAGCTGGGATTTGGGGCATGTACAAGCACACTTAAAAAGGAGTAAATGATTTCTAAGTTTCTTCGAATTCTATAATTCTTAGTTTAAACTATTCTGGATTTAATACAGCCTTACAAGATAACCTCCTATTGTCCAGCAGGAACATCCAAGAATATCACACCATGAACTGAAACGTATATCAAGTCCTTGGCTTAGTCTGTATCAATTTAGAGTATTTGTACCACTTGAATTGTATTAAAACTGAACCCCGCATTGGGTAAACAATCAGAATAACTTTGCAATGCTAATTTTGAGGAAGGAAGAGCCCACACAGAGCCAAGCCTGGTGGCACAAGCCTGTAACAGCAGCTATTCAAGAAGCTAAGGCAAGAGCATCACAGTCAAAGGCTAGCCTGAGCAGGTTAGCAAGATCTATCTCAAAATGTAAAGAAATAAGAAGGGCTAAGGATATAACTCAGTATAAAAGTCTTGGGTTCATTCCCCAGGACCAAAAAACAAGAAAGGTTTCCCATTCTCCCTTCCTACTTGGTGCTTGTAGTAATCTCCTACAGAGACTGCCTGATGTCTGATGGTCCTGCCGCCTTTCTCCTCACACAGCTGGACTACATTTCCCAACCTCCCTTGCATGTGGGACTAGTCATGTGACTTTGCTTTGGAAAACACGGATGGGAGTGAGCTGTGCTGCTTCTCCTTCTGGCCCATACAATCCTCCCGCATGTCCTCCCCATCTGCCAAGAATTCCAAAGATTAAAGGAGGCACTGACAGAAGATGAAAAATTTCCCCAGTCCCAGATCAGGAAATCTCCAGACTGGTGGGGAAAAACAAACACAGCAACACCAACAAAAACTTCACTAAAACTGCCCACTTAGGGAGTTTCTCTGGCCAGAGTTAAAGGCCCCTGCTTCACACTGTCATGGAGGAAATTGTCTGGATGACCAAGGTAGCTCCCAAGCACACCAACAGGTCCCGGAAGCAAGGCTTATCAAGCATGAAAGCATGCTCTGATCACCTGGGCATTGCACTGATTTAACACACAGGGCCAAGCAGGAGCAAAGAGAAGTGACACCGCCCTGAGAGGCCACAGCACGTCCCGGGGCACGCACAGATTCCCATGCTGTCTCTGGGATTCCTCAAGCTGCCCTTGGAATGGGCTGCAGGTGAAAACCAAAGTTCTGGGCTATGCAACACAGAGCCTCCAGGGCCTTTGTGGGCCAGTTCCCAGCCCACAGGCTGCCCCATAAATTGTCTTTGCTCCCTGCTCCTCTGAAACACTTGAACCACCAGAACCAACCGCTGGAAACGTCTGGGCCCCAAACTGAACACACAGAAATGGGGTCCATGACCAGAGCCAAGGAAATAACAAGATGCCCAAGTCATTTCCCACAGTGCTCTTCAGGTCCACCTGTTGCGAACAACGAGCCCCAAGCATGTGCCTCAAAAGAGTTCCAGCAGTGATCACTGCACAGAATGAGAGGGTGGCAGCCCTCCTCCTCCACGCGAGGCCAGTACGGCTGTCTTGCTCCTTATTTAACATCACAAACCTTCCTGAAGCTCTTCAGTCACCAGCCGCCACATTTCTCAAGACAAATCAGAGTAAAATAAATGGTGCTTTTCAGGCTGAGAGCATAACTGTGATTTTTCAAATCCCTTCCTCAATGCCTCTGAGTTAATTTGTGTTCTCATATGAAGAGGAAGACTGGCAGCTGATGAGAAATTGCTCACCCGTGCTTTAGTTATGCAAGAGCTTAAACGTGGCAGCGTTGGGATGGGCTTTGTAAAGAAGAACTGTATTGAAAGATATGGGGCCCCTTGCCAGGCCTTGAAAACTTCGTGAAAGTCAGAAGCCAGGAATGAACGGCTCAGGTGCAGCTGAAGAATGTTGGCCTAGCACGCGAGAGGCCCTGGGTTCAATCCTCGGCACCAAAAGAAGAGAGAGAGATAACTAAGCGAGAGGCCGGGGAGCTGAAGCGTCATCCTTTCACGGTGAAGCCGCCTCTCGCGAGCATGCAGGAGAGCGTAGGCTATCCCAGGAGCTGCAGGGCTTAGTTCCATAAAGGCACCCTGAAAAGGAAGTGCCCTGGAGAAGCGCGTCAGAACGCTTAGAAATGGACTCTCTGCGTCTCCACTCAGTTGTGATCACAGCTGTGTCACAAAAAAGCAGATGACACGCGAAAGACCCGGGGCACAACTCCCCTACACCCCCGTGGGAGGGTGATGACACTCCGCTGCCGCCAGGAAGCAACCCTGAGCTCTGTTTCCCGTCCCCACTGAGCCGAGCTGCAGGGGAGCCGCGCCCACCCACTGTCACTCTTCAAGCAGTAACTGGGGAAAGCACAGGGCCGAGAGGGAGAGGCCGGCCTCAGCATCACCCCTGCCTTCCTGCCTTCCTGCCCTGTGTCTGCCCACGAGTGCAATGGGCCCGGGTTATTTTCCCAGCGCCTTGTCCCGGAGACCCAGCAAGCAGTACTACCCAGCCAAGCTGAGCTGGACAAGGCGGAAGAGGAGTAGACAGGGGTTCCTGAGCAGGGAACCCCTGCTTGCTTTGCCCACCAAACTCCGTGACGAGAATGGCAGGGAAGTCTGCAGGGGTCACTGGGGCGGGGACCACAGTGCCTTTGTCTTCGGGCTTGGCTACTTCTTCATGTGAAGACGGAAGCAAGAGCGTGACAGTGCAGACCGTTTCTCCAGGAGAGCAGCGGACAGGGCAAGGAGGGCTCAGGAGGTGGCTTTGGCTGCCCGTGGACCAGCTTTTGCGCTTGCACAGACATCCGGAGAGCAGAGCCTGTTCATGGTGCGCACTGGACACCGTGAGATGGACGGGGCAGCGCCAGGCCTGTATCCGGCCAACAGCATCAGGAGCCTCTTCTACCACAGGACAGTCGGGACAAGCTGCATTTCCTTTCCTAGGGTGGCGTCTGTCCTGCACAGACAGGACCTGCTGTCGGGACCGGCCACAGCTCCTGCAGCCTGAGGGCTCCACCCCTGCCCCTGAGTCACAGCTCACTGGCCAGCAGACCCACCCCACTCCTCGGGGCTGCCACAGCTGCTGAGGAAGGAGAGTCGCTGCTTCAGAGCCAGCGGAACACAATGACCTCCTTATCCATTTTAAAACAGCCTCTTCCCGTGCAAATCTCGGCTAATAAGCAAGGCTTATCTTTATTTACCAGTTAGTGCCTTGGCCTGCTCAGATACCAGAAGGCTCAGGGAAGGGAAGCCAAGAGAAAAGCATTTTCTGCAAAATCACAAGGAGACCGCACTTTTCTATCTAAAAATACACAGATGTCCTTCTCCTTGGTGAATGTTGGCACAGGTGGTTTGGGGATGACAGCTTTGAAAAACTTAAGTGGACAGCATGCAGCCTTCAGTGGGCAGGGCTCCTAGTTAACTCTTCCACGATGCAGGAGAGATTTTAAAGTCGCCTGCTCGGGCCCCACCTCTCAGCAGCGTCCCTCTGAAGCATCCCAGATGCCTAGATTCGAGGCACTTAATAAGCACTCTTGGAGCCCAGGCTCCATCTCGCAGTAAACCAGGAACAAAAACCCTACCCCAGGACACATGCTCCGAATTTTTTCCCCTGAAACTTACTTACTTACTTACTTTAGAACTTTAACAATGCTTTCATGGTATCTTAGTTACTTTTTACTTGTTACTGGAACAAATACCTGACACTCAAAATGAAGGAAGGAAAGGTTTATTTAGCTCACAGTTTGTGAAGGCTTCAGTTCATATTCAGCTGGCCCAAGGCTGAGTAGAACAGGGCAGAGAGCAGCAGCTCCTGGCAGCAGAACAGCAACAAAATGGTGACAGAGGCAACTGAACGACCAGGGCAGTGGAGAGCAACAGAGCAAGTCTGTCTCTCTTTATATTACATTCAGGCTCTCTGCCTCAGCCTCTCTGCCTTAGATCACATCCATAATCCCATCAGTACTAAAACACATAATACCAGTGAATCATGAGTTAGTCTCAAATTCTAGAAGTCCCCGCCCCTGATTGCATGAGGCTTTGGGGGGGGCAACTAGACATAAACCATAATGCATAGTTAAGTGCTGTGTTGCTAATTAGACTAATCGCATGCAATACAATAGCACTGTCAGTATTTTATTTTATGAAGCTTTAGACACCCTGAAATATATAGAAACTGCTGCTGGAATAAGTATATAATAAAAGGAACAACAAATTGGTCCCCTAATCTGGAAGTCTGACCACCTGGATCATTACAAACACTGGACAGGGTAGGTTTCAGCCCTGTAAAATCTGCTAGGCCTGACAAACACTCCAGTTTCTATCCCAAGTGCAGGGAAGCACAATCCCAAATGGGAATGGTTAGCAAAAGTCTAGCCTGCTAGGTTACAGTACCTCAGTTTTCCGAAAAGAAATCTTTCCAGAAACATAAGCTGTGTTCCACCCACCTGGGTCACCTGCTAAAAGCTTCCACGAAATTCCAGAGCTGTGAGGTGTTTGGAGCAGGAAGCACAGCTTGTTCATTTTTAAAACCTTCATAGTAGGTACAGGAGCTGCTGCTGCTGCTGCTGCTGGCTGAGGATGCTGGTGCCGGTGGCCACCATTCTTCACTGGGCATGGCAGAGTGTGCCCAGGACTTTGCGACACCTTCCCACACAAATTCGTTTGTCCCCCACAGCGTGGAGGGAAGTACTATCCGCAGCCTTGTGGGGTAAGTCGGTGGCAACTCAGCCATCACTGCAAGTGGTATCTCTGGTAAGTTGCAGAGATGAGATTCGAACCCAGGTCTTTGTGACTTCAGCCGCTATGCATTGAGCTTTCAGGATAGCACGGCCTCCTCTGTGGAAGGTGCTTGATAGATCAATACTGAGCAAAAGTGAGCGGATGCTGCAGAATTCCATAGGATGCTGCCTTTCTCCTTCCACTCAGCTCGGTCTGATTGTTTCAGATCACATTATTGTGACGATGCTGATTATTATTATTCTAAGGGTCCTACTGTTCCAAAGTCCCTTGAAGATAAAATGGCACATTCTTCCCAATCCATGCTTTATAATAGTCCTTTCATCTCTATAATAGTGCTCAAAGGAGTGTACGATTATCCCCATTTTTCAGGGAAGGAAACCCTCGGAGAGATGAATGCTAGTGGGAGATTCCAGCACCTTCTGTCTGCTTCCTGGTTTTGCTCCTTGCTCTGTGGAAAAAACAGACCTACTTCCGTTATCCAGTGCTCCAAGCTGCACATTGCCCAGGATGTTTGGGCATTACTATCCTACTTTCTTTAAATTGCTAGCTCTCGGTCTCTACTAGCATCTTGAAAGTCAGAGAACTCCTGCAGGTGAGAAACGGGGTGAAGGGTACATGGTACACTCTTGGCCTGCTCTGGTCTACTTTTCTCCTCATCTTAGTTATTTGGGTAGAGTGAGAAAAACAGCAGCAGAAGCCAGGGGGCAGGGGCAGGCCGTTCATGTGCGAGGGTTGGACACAGAAGGGCACAGAAGGAAACCCTGCTGTCTCTGGCCCGTATGTCCTGCGCCCAAGGGCTGGCTCCACAGCACCGTTGACCTTTCCAGTGCCTGCTGGCTGTGGTGCCCATGGTGGAGAAGGATGCGTTTCCCCAGCAGCCTCTGCCTCAGCAGCACAGCTGTGTCCCACTGGGTCCCAGCCCTATCCCGTGTCACCCCCAGCTGTAGGGCATTCCACTAGAACCCACGACAGCATCATCTCCTGTGTGCTCACTTTCACCTCTCTACATGCCTGGGTACATTGTCAGGCGTGAGGAAAGGCCGTCTGTCACTGGGCACTAGGAATGGAAAAGTGTACCATTTTTATTCTAAGCTCTGGGCCTTCTCCTCTGGGAAGAAACACCTAGTAGTCCTTTTTGGAGGCTGAAATTCCCCTAGAGGTGTAGCTTTAAAATATTTCACATACGGGTCCCGGCAGGATGGCTCACTAGTCTAAAGTACCTGCTTAGGAAAGCTTAGGCAGCTGCTGGGACCAGGATTTGATCCCCGGCACCACATGCTGCGTCAGCCCTGCCCTCAGAGCAGGCTGAGCCGGCCATAAAAATAAATAAATAAACAAATAAAAATTCTGAAACAAGAATAAAAATAAAATAAAAAATAAAAAAAGAAATTAAAAAAATATTTCACATGCGTACTCCACTTCATTCAAATCATGCACGCTCTGCAACGTCTCTGATTCTTATATGCGACTGGCTTTCCACTTGGCTCTAAGCAGGAACAAGAGGCCGTATTTCCCCAGGGTTCCCAGCAGTATGGCCCACAGTAGATGCCCACTAAGTACACGCTGAGTGGATGTCGAAGATCATCAGGAAAGACCCGCTGGGCTGAGGTCTGTGGGAACAAAGTATAAAAAGTAATGGGAAAGAGAGCGGAGATGCCCACCTGGGCCCAGGCTCTCCGCACAGTAAGAACTTTGCACCTGACAGGAAGGATCAGGCCATTCCCATGGGCTTCTGTCGCCCCTCAGGAAGTACTAGTGAGCTGGGGAATGCGTATTTTGACATCTTCATCCCAAGCACTGATCATTTCAGCACAAATGAGACGGACAATCGGTCATGGTGACAGAGGACAGCGAAAATGCGGTCCTGTGGGCGGAGACAGGGCGGGGAAGGCCAGCTTCAGACCCTGCCCTTCGTCTTACTCCCAGCAGATAGTTTCCAGCCCGTCGCTCTGCTGCACGTGGCCCACGTGAGCCCTGCTCCTGCACAGGGGCATGGCCGGGAGCCCTCGCCCCAGGCCGCCATTCTATTCCTTTGGAGCCAAGCCCGTCAATTGCTCATCTGTGGCATGAACACGATTCACAGCTGTGCCAGCAGAACCCAGCCAGGCTCCTGGGGCAATCGGAGCAGGTAAGCCACTCTTCCTTTCCGCAAGTGTTGTTTAACAGCCGCGGTGAGACACGAGGGCCACCACCAGTCCCAGCCCTGAGGGCCCAGGCATGAACAAGGTCCGAGCTCCAAGATGGAAACAAGCCATCCAGCAGAGGCCCAGAGATGGAGCTGTAGGGGCACCTTGGGGAGCAGGGAATGGGGACTGTCCCACAGGGCGCCATGAGAAACCTCTTGCTGCCCAGGTGAGAATTTGGGGTTCACACCAAAGCAGCTTGGAAATGACACCGCTGCATCCCCTAGCAGGAATAATCTCCGGACAACTGACATACAGTAAGCTACAGCCTCCTGGCTGGCTGTATTTTCGGGTAGATTTCAAGCAAGTCAGCAGGTTAACTCTCACGGAGCGCTTGTAGGAAGGACGCAGGCTTCACGTTTGGGTCTCGCATGGTCTAAGTCAAAACCGGAAGCGCGAAGACCTCGCATCAGCCTGAGTTGCAAACTAGGGAACTGAGGGCCAGGAGGTCTCATTCCAGGGCCCTGGCCACAGGCGCAGCAAGTGACTGCGATCTCAAGAGGTCCACACAGGCGGCCAGAATTCAAACACCACCTCTCAGACACAGGAACAATAAGAAGGCGATTTGTCAGGGAACTCCATCTTCCCGGAAGTGCGGCTCTGCGGGAAGCAAGGTCTGCATGCTGGTGAGTTGTCCGGCAAATCACATTTCAGGCTCAGAGAGCGGAGCCGCAGTATAATCTTCCTCCTGGGCGCCCTCAGAGGCGAGAATTCCCAAGAATTCCCCGCTGTGGCCGGTAGATGGCAGGAGGGGACAAGAAAAGGAATGAAAACCGCAGCGGGGCACCCGCACCCCCCAAGCGTCCCCAGGCGGAAGGACAAACTGCACTTGGCCTGTAAGAAGGTTTGTTTAAAGTAAGAATGCCTCCCTCACAGGCAGCTCCTGAGCAGAAACTGTCCGCGCCCGAAACGCTACAGTCCCCAAGTCCTCACGAGGTGTGGAGGAGCCAGCTCCCTGCGCCCTGCGGCGTCCACTCCCCACAACCCTTCCCCGCGCCCTACGCCTGGTGACCCCTGCTAAGACCAAAGCCAGCAAGTAGATCATCCCTTCTACTCCAGTGGAAAGTAGCGACTGTGTGCGTGGCTCTGGGTATGCACAGCAAAAGAGCCTTCTCTAAGGGCCAGCAGCTTTTCCTTAGGTCCAGAGGAGCCAGGAAAGAAATTAGTGCTCCCGGATTTATCCTTGAGGGGCCCAGCTGGGAAATAGGAGAGACTAAAGACACCCTGGGAATTAAGGGAAGCACAACAAAGCCAGCCGTCATCCTAGGACCATCTGGTAGGGTAAAGGCCTCAGCCAGGAAGCCATAAGAAAACCAAGGGACTCCATCGACTTCTCCATCTTCTGAACTACAGCGAAGTACTTTTGACAATCAAGAGAAAAATTAGAAGAGCATAGAGTATGTGACAAAGAACTAATATTCTTAAACATGAATAACATTCTAAAGACTTGAAATTTAAGTCCTCAAAGATTTTAGGCCAGTAGACCCTATAAATCAATCATAGTAACGGGCAACGTTCCTCTGTGGGAAGTTCACCAGCTAAAGAGGAGTCAAGGGCCTATAAGTACTGGAAGGGCTTGATTTCACTCGAGATAGGACTTTGGGAGTTCAGCCATCTCCCGGGGGATGGGTGAGTGAAGTTGGAACAACTTTTTCAAGAACAACTTGACAGCCTTTGGGAGCACATTTTACCCAGAGATTCTCTCTTCCCTACCCTCACCCCCACCCTGGTCCTGTCTGGGAACAATTCCCCCTTCACACAAACTGACAACGGCCGAGGCCCAACCAGGTTGCGCCCTCCCTTCTCCTCTGCACACTTCCCCTCAGTCACCTCAGTCCACAGTGGGACTCTCCTCCCTTCTCCCAGTTTCTTGAACCATCCTTTCCCCTCATGGACAAAGAAATGTGGTTTTTATACCCAATGGAGTACCACTCTGCCAGAAAAAAATAATGCTAAACTCCAGTCGTCTGCAGGAAGACAGAGGCACCTGGAGACCAAAGCGTTGAGTTAAATGCACACAGCAGATGAACAAGCTTCTGCGTCACAAGGCTTCTCTTACATAGAAAACCCAAGTTATAAATAAAAATCATGAAATGAAAGGTAGGTAACAGGAGGTAAGGAGACAGACTGTCCTCAAAGGGGAAGGGGCCCAAGGAAGGAAGGTGGAAGGAAGGCGGAAGTAGGGGAGGGAAGGAGGAATCAGGACAGGAGCTGGGACATGCTCCTCATAGTCCCCAGCCCCCATGAGGGAGGTGACCCGCATGCACTGCAAACTTGTGCTAGTAAAAGAAATAACACAATTCCAAAGCACCCTGTGCCCGCCACTTCACATGCTGGCGTCTTCCCTGATACTCCTTCCGTTCTGTGAACCTGATAGTCACATTTCCATCTTTGATTTGCTGTTCTAGAAAGTTCTCTCTCCCCCTCGATTCTTGCTGCTCACCAAAGATGCTATCTTTGACAACTTGCCCCTGAAGAGCAGCCTCATCATCATGCTGTGCTCCTCTTCCCTGTGTGGTTGCTCTCAGCCTATGGTGCTACCTGTCACCATGTCTACTTACCTGTGTATGTCTGTCTGTGGACTGGCACGTCAGACCCACAGAAAAGGGCTCCATCGCTGCCTTCAGTACAGTACCCCAGGGCCAAGGACATTTCCTAGCGCATGTCTGGCTCCCAAGAAGGGGTGTAGAATGAACTTATGCAGGACTTTGTCCTCCAGATGTATTTACAGATGTGTGCACACATGTATATTTGGTTAAGTGTGCTTTAAAGGAACTGTTACACTCTACTTTTTCAAACTAAGAAAGCATGAAGGGGGAACCACTTACTTCATATGGTTTTTGTGAAGATATATTACAGCAATACCCATTACTTGGTGTGCAGACATATTCACTAGATGTAAGCTGTTGAAAGCTCCTGATTGCATTGAGTCCGTGAAAAAGAATGAGTTTCATCATGTGTATTGATGTAGAATGTGCGCACAACAACACATTGCCAGATTTTAAATCCAAGTTCATGAAGCAATGTGAATAATATGATCTCAAACACAGGCCCAGAAGACGTCTGCAGAAACACTTCCGTCTCAGAAGTGGCTGTAGCAGCAACCTACTGTGGACACAGTTTACAGGGAAAGGCTTGGGGAAGGGAGGAGGAAGCAGCCGCATTACTTTTTACCTCATAGGTCTGCATCGTGCAAGTATTTTGCAAAACATTCACTATGTGTTAATTGGTGTTATGGTTCATGTGTATTTGTCCCCCCAAAACCTCATGCAATGATGGGGCAGACTTGGAGAGTTTGTGATTAACTCATGATCCACTGGGATTATTGGTGTGAGCACAAGTGCCATCCTGGGTCAATAGCCTGAATGCCACTTAAGGGAGACAGACTTGCTCTCTGTAGCCACTGTTGCTCCCATTAGCTCTTGCTCTTTACCACCACCATGAACCACTGCCCTCTGCCATGTATCAACCAGATGAACATGGACTGAAACCTCCATATTCATGAGCTAAATAAATCTTTCCTTTTTTCATTATTGGTCCCAGGAATGAGAGAACAGTGACTGAGACAATTGGCTGTGCATTAGTAGCAAGAGTTGAGATAATCAACATAACAAGAGGAAAAGATTGTTTGGGCTCAAGACTTGGGAGGGCTCAGTCTTCAGTCAGTTGTCCGCCTTGCTTTGGTCCCTTGTCCAAGCAGCACGTTATGGCGGGAAGCATGGGGTAGAGAAAGCTGCTCACATCGTGGCAGCCAAGAAGCAGAGAGAGGCAGGAAAGGGTCAAGTCCCACAATCCCTTTCGAGGCCACACTCCCAATGACCTATGACCTCCCACTAGGCACCACTTCAAGCATCCTTCACCTCTCAGTAGCTCCAGCCTGTCAATCAAGCCTTTAATACATGGGACTTTGGGGGATGTTTTAGATCCAAACCATATCCACTATTTTTGGCAATATTTTTTCAACCTTGAAGAAAGATAAAGACACAGGACCAGATGCTTTGTTGATGATCAGAACTCTACTCTGAGATGAGACTTAAACAGCAAAGTACACTGAGATTCCAAAAATTTGATGTCGAATGGCTAATTGAATTTTTCCCCAAGACGCCTATAATTTTCATAGGTGAGACTTGGCACTAAAGTTTTGAGCAAGTAGACAAACATATTCTACTCAAGTTGGATGAAAACATTCTAATTGTTAAAAATGATTG
>PVJA010010239.1:13164-58172 GCA_004027025.1 Myocastor coypus
TCCCTTAGCTAGTAGGACATCAGCAAGAACTTCGGGGGCAGCCTAGTGGCTTAGGCAGCATCCTTGTTATTTGCAGTACTGCATGTTTTGTTTACAATTAAACATAAAATGGTGGAAATATAATGACCATCTTTAAGCTTGGAAACATAACTAGATTTTCTCTTGAGCAATAATGTGGCAAGAGAGCTATCCCCACACAGGAGTCTTCTGGGAGACAACGCTAGTGACACAGCCTCCCACAATGTCAGAAGCCGGACTGCACCATTTTGCATGTCACAGGAATGCACACTACGAGACACCTAAGCAGAAAAGTCCAACTGTTAGCGCAAAGTGACGTGTCACCTATGCAGAAGATTCCCTGTCAGGAGCCTCCTACCCTACGGGTTCATGAAAGTCAAGGGCTCGTGGGTCCTTCTCAGACACAGCACATGTGAGGAGGGAGGCAGGTCCCAAGCAACAGCCAAGGGAAGAACAGAAATGGGAGAAAGTAGGCCAAGACACAACTTCAGCCACACCCAGCTCCCAAAATTCTTCGTACCTGCTTCTGCTCGCTTCTGCTCAGTTTTACCCAGGTGGCTTCCTTACTGTGACACTACAATTAAATGGAGAGTTTGGGGTGTGAAAAGGACATTCCAGTTATTTTAAGAGGAGCTACTGGGAGGGCCTTCATAAAATCATAAAACTTTCAAACTTAAATCTTGAGTTGAAAGATAAGCTTCCCCTGGAAAGCTTTCCAAAGGATTTCCACCTTCACCCAGCAGTTCCCGCACAGGACCTTCATTCCTCTGGACTTTCCCCTCCGGTTCACATGTCCTTTCCCGCCTTCCCCTCCACCTGTCTCTCCCATTCACCAGTGCAGTTCAGGGCTGGGCAGGTCAGGCAGGGAGAACTTCCCCCAGTTTAGCAGGAAACTGGAGGGAGACATCTCTCACCTCCTTCCTTGACGACCTACCCCTCCCCAGCTTAACTGTGGGAAGAGGGGGTGGCAAGTGTGCTGTGGAGAAGCGACTCAAGGCAATGCCATGCGAGGCTGGGTGTGCATGTTCACGGGGGGACGTCTGAAATCTGGCTAGACTGAATGCAATAAGAAGGGCCCCAGCAGAGACTGTCACTCAGGACGCCAAATCACAAGGCTTTCTGAGAAATTTGCAAATATGGCCATGAGCTAAAATCTTCAGACTTAAACTTTAACATGTGTTTATCTCGGTTTTCATGAGTATACCAACAACTATCCATTACCACTGATACCCAGGGTTATTGCTGAAGTTATATAAAGAGAAATTTAATTTTTTTTGCCCTGTAGAAACTAAGAGTGTCATCTACTTTTCCAAGAAATATTCCCCCCTCAGAGGCAATCATAGAAATCATAGAAAAAAATCCTGTTTTTGAAGGGTCTGAGTTTTCCAGAAAGAGATTCCCAGCACCTAGAAAATAAAACAACCCAAGACACAGCCTGGTAAAGTTCAAGAACACATGGAACCAAGAAAAGATCTGACCCCTAGAGGTAAGAAGTGTGTGGGTATTTTTTAAAGATCAGAAAGGGCAGGAGTGTAGCTCAGTGGCAGAGTGCTTGCCTAGCATGCCCCGGGCCCCAAGTCCCGTTCTTAACAAAAGTTAAACAAAGGATCGGGAATAAAGTTAGCATTGTGGGAAACAGAAGCAGAACTCACTGAGGGGAAAATATTTCCAAAAGAGAACCCTCTACACAGTAAAACTACTACAAAGATAATTTTTTTTTTTTTTTTTACAAAGATAAATTTTAAACATTTAAAGTCTCAAAGCTTCCTCCCATGAACCTTTCTCAGGAAGTTTCTAGAACCAGATAAAGGAAGACAATGGATCCATGAAAATGAGGACCCGATTCAAGAGGAACATATAGGAAATCCCCAAGATGTTAAGGAAAGAACATTCTAGAATGGCTGGTCTGTCCCAGCCCAGAATTGCACAGGTGAGCAAACTCTCAGGGGGCTGTCACCTCAGAGGAAAAGCATCAGAAGGAGAGAGGGATGAAGGAAGGAGGGTGGAAGGGGGTGTTAGCGACGAGCACTTAGAAAACTGTGTAAACCAAAGCATGCAGTTACTAACACAGGAAAGCAAGTAGTTGTGCAAGAAAAGAGACACAGTCACACGGCTCATGATTAGCCCTGGGACCATCATTCTTATCCTTTACACAATGTAAACATTAGATATGAATCTAAAACATTAATTAAACCAGGCTTGGTGCTACATACCTATAATCTCAGTACTCTAGGAGGCTGAGGCAGGAAAATCACAAATTCAAGACCAGCCAAGCAACACAGAAACTTAGACAGATGCTGTCTCCAAATTTTAAAAATAGCTAAGTAAATGGAAAAGAACTCAGGGCAGCCAGATAGTTCAGTGGACTAAAGCGCCTGCCTAGGCAGGCACAGGGATGCTTAGGGTGTAGCTCAGTGTGAAAGCCCTGGGTTCCATTTCAGTACTGGAGGTGGGGGAAGGGTGGCTCTAGAGGAAGGAAGGAAGGAGAAAGGGCGTGTGGGGGAGAAGGGAGGGAGGGGGGCAGGTGGAGAGGAAGGGAAGGAATAGAAATTCAAGTGTAACGTGAGGACACTGATGGGTGGACGGGAAACAATGTGCGTGCTGTGGAGTCGCTGCAGAAGAGATAAACCTTTGTCTGCCACAGTAGAAATTTATTAAGAGTGAACATCCACAACGAGCATGAAAATGAGAGGGGAGGCCAATGAGTTGGGCGCTTTCGACAACTGTGGACACGGAAGTAGGCGGCACCTCCGTGGTGTTCGTAAAAACCTTGCAGAGTCACTTGCACCCGAGTCTTCCATTAAATTTTAAATTTTTTAAGGCTCACCATCATTTACTGAAATCTCTGACTTTCTCGGTCACTGCTGTGGATTCAGACAGCACAGAGGAGCAGTTACATCATGAGTTCTGGGTTAGGTACATCTGCATTCAAAAGCCTTGAGGGTCAGTGCCTGAGAAAAGCATTTAGCATTCCTGAGCCACAGTTTCCTCCTGTGGAGAATGAGAGCGGCAGTAGGAATACAGCCTTCTTATGTGGCAGTATAAAGATAAATAACGAGGCAGGAAACCCACATGACCAGCTTTCAATAGACATTACAGAGTTACTGTCAATGACCGTGAAACAGCTAAATAAGTAGAAGAGGTCCACTTAGTGGAGACAGATGCAGCCCTTGCTGCGGGTGTGTCTGCCTGGCTATCCTAAGTCAGCCGCTCCTCAGAACTCTGCACATAGCACGCTGCTTGGCACACAGGAAACCCTCAATGGTTACTGGTAGAATCAATGAGCAAATGCGTTCATGCATACATTGTAACACGAAGTCCTCTGGATAACTTGGAACCAACTCAACCACAAGTAGCCTCGTGGACTTAGGGTGTCTTTCATGCCTTGGTATGTGAGTCCTAAATTTCAGCTAGGTGCACGTTCTCCTGCTAGTACATCAGTCTTTACTAATAAAGCTTCCCCCAGTACCCATTGTGCCTTGGCTGCTTGCTTCTGAGTCCCCAAAGACACCACTCATCCTCCCAGAAAGCAGATTCTCTCTTGACCTGGTCCCTCTGGCTTTGGCTATAATGGAGTAGATGCTTTGGGCAAAAGAGCTAGTGGAAGTGGGCGTGTGCTTCATGGCAGCCCACTTCAGCAGATCCACCATGATTCTTCCCCCAGCAGCTATTAAGTAAATGCTCTTCAGAAGCTTTTGCTACATCAGCTAACCCAGGTGGCTTTTCCTCAAGGTACGTGTATGTGCTTCCTTCGTTCTTTTGCTAATTAAGTAGCCATTGAAACATCTCCACTTGATCTTATCCAAAAGGCCAAGAAACAACTATGGAAACATCTCTACTCTGAGAAGCTAGGTTAAAATAGGCCAGCTGCCAAGGGTGGCTTTAAGGGTTTCTCTTTCTTGCTCCAGGAGGACGCTTCTCCTCATGCCTGTGGTATTCAGTAGTATGTCCACAGTGACAGTGACAACAGGACTGATAAGAAAGATAAAGTGGATGTCAATGTGAAAAGCACAGAATTCTTTTAGGTGGGGAAAAGCTAGCTTTGTGCCCAACAAACCAAAGCCAGGAGGCATGAGAAGCTGCTGGACTCTGTGTACCACTAACTAGATCCTTCTTTCAAAGACGTGATTCAATTTAAAACAAACAAGCAAACGCCTATCTTGCCTGCTATATTAGTGCATCTGAGTTGCCATAACAAAGTGCTACAACATCAATGGCTTAAACACACAAACAAACAAACAAACAAAAATCCTATTTTCTCACAGTTCTGAGAGTTGAAAGTGCAAGACTCAGCGATTGGCATGACTGGCATCCGCCAGGTCGATTCTCAATGGGGAGTAGATGGTCACCTTCCCTTTGGGTCTTTACATTGTTTCTCGTCTGTGTAAGGACCTCCTAGGTGTCTTCGTGTGCCTCAGTTTCCTCGTCTTATATGAACACCAGCGAGATGAGACTGAGCTCCATTCTGATGGCCTTTCTGAATCTCAGTTTCCTCTTTCAAAACCTGTCTCCAAGCAGTCACATTCTGACATACTGGATCTTCAGTTTTCATCATATGAATGGGGGCTTACTTCAATCCCTAATACCCATTTTCCTCACTCTGAATTAATAACTATGCCCATCATCATACAGAGAAGAAATTTCATTTCCCTTGCAGGAAGCAGTGACAAGACCATGAGCATTATTGGGTGAAGGGGTAGCGCCTGCGACAAATGGCAGGAAGCACCCTGCCCGGAGTCCAAGCTGCAAAGAGAAGCAACTAAGACAGAAGAACCAGATCCTGGATGATGAGCAATCGGAGCCTGGGCCTTCAGCTCAGAAACGGCAAGCTCAAGGGCTTATGGAGCTCCAGGAGACAGTGTGAGTCACCCTCACTAGTAACACAGGCACAGATTTAGGCACAAAGAAGACAGTGGCAGATGTCCATGATGGGGAAACTCTGGGCGCTGTATAAAAGGGGAAAGAGTTGCTCAGCTCCACACAGACTGAACGGTACTTATTGCTAATCTTTATCATCTTCCAAAGAAGCCAAACTCTAAATTTATTTATGATACTCTCCAGGTGTTTAAATGATGACTTTCATTTTTTTTTTTAAATGCCATTTAACTTGATCAGAACTCATTCGCTGGCCAAGTTGGATGCTAAGTCATGACTTTTATTCTTGTTCAGATGATTCTGAGTTCCAAAGTAACCTGAGGGGGAAAGCTGAAAGCAGTCAGCTCACCCTATCGTTACTGAAAGATGAGCAATCTATCTGGGCTCTTGGTATCCTAAGCAAAGAATTAGGTGAGTGTGGGGAGCTGTAGAAAACTATGTCAATGCTCAGGGTGTTCCAGGATGTGTTAACAACATGAGCCCGCTGTCTAGCACAGGTGCAGAGCGGGATATGCTTATGTAATCATGGCTTAATATAGACAACCATGCATGCGCTACTAGGGTAAGCATACAAGAACGTAAATATGTTATAAGGACATATACAAAAGCTACCCAATAAAGATGCGGCCTGCTCGGCTCTGCTAGCTGCCTGCTGCTGCGGTTGTGCTGATGTCTGCCTCTCTGTGCTTTGGGGGTGGACCTGAGAAGTGAGGCTACTCCTTCACTCTCCTCAGTGCGGACAACAAGACACACAGAAAAGGTAGCAGGGAGATGCATTCATCGAAGATGGAAAAGAAGTACACTCTGCCGGGTGACAGAAACAAGGTAAAAAGGCATACAGCAGCCTCAAGGATGAAGGAAACAGCTCTTTTGTAAGGAAAAGTCCTGGATTGGCTTTTCCCCCATGCAAATAAGGCTTTGGGACAGTGGACCTATCAAAAACTCACTTGAGCTTGTGCCAGAATTAAACTGTCCTATCAGAAGACTTGTTTGGCTTCCTGCCTGATGTCAATGAAGGATTGAAAATAGCGCTCTTCTGGTTGGTTCTGTATACAGAGATCACAAACCGCAGAGTCACCCTGGCTGCTTTGTTTTGCACATGCTCCTTAGGTCTCCATGACTTTGACAGATTCTACCTCATTATTTGACCCATTTGCTCTAATCTTCCACCTGACTGTAGTAGATTCTGCCATTTGGATTCAAGCACCATTGGGTCAAAATCATTCACGCATACATACAGACACTGTCGTGGTTGTGTCTAGGTGTTCTCCCAAAGCTTCATGCAGTCATGCAGCTTCTAGAGTTTCTGATTAATTCATGACCCAAGGCTGGGATTATGGATGTGAGTTCGATTCCCATCCTGGTGTGGATGATATGCATTAAAATGTGAGGAGGAGAGAGAGGCTTGCTAGAAGCTGCAGCCACTGCCTCTCTTTTTTACAGTTTCGCTGTTTTTCTTCACCATGAAGTGTTGCCCTCTGCCATGTGCCATTCTGCCTTGGAGCCAGCCAAGGATGGACTGAAACCTCCACCAACTGGGAATTAAACAAACCTTTCTTTCCTTAATTGGGGGTGTTGGGTATTTTGTCCTAGTAATGAGGAAAAGTGCCACACAGGCACACACATATACACAGACACACACCCATGCACACAAGGTCACTCAGCCACCCAAGGGCAGAGCAGGATCCATGCCAGGCAGAAGCAGCCCTTGGGCTTCTGAGCACTTCCTCAATGCCCACTCCAGCTGTCCTGGCACATCAGTATTTTTTAAGCCTCCTGGGGTAATGCAAGGAGAAGTAAAAGCCATGATTCAAGAGGCCCTAGCATGTCTTGGACATCGAAACAATTTCAGGATGTCAGATTCCACCCAGAGCTTCTACACCAGAATCAGCTTTGAACACAGCCTGCCTCTGGTCCAGACCAATGTCCAAATTTGGGAAGCACTGCTCCAGCAGGGAAGTCATAAAGGCTTAAACTAGCACCACAACTCTGTCTTTATCTTCAAATTTCTCACTTGTTATCTTTTAAAATTGGTGGGGGAGAGAAGAGAAATATACCGATCAAACAAGTGTGCCCTACGCTTCCATCTGAGAACTACGCTGGAAGGGCTGCAGACAGGAATGGGGTGGCATCGAGAGGGCCACCTGCACAGCCCAAGTTCCCCTGGGAGGGGCAGAGATGTTCAGGAAAAAATCTGGCTATTGTTGTTGCTACTGTTCCTTCTCTCCCTCACTCTCCTCTTTCTGTTCCTCTTCCCTCTCTTCCTTCTTTCTCTTCATCTTCCTCTTCCTTCTTCCTCTTCCTCCTCTCCTCTTCCTCCTCTCCTCTTCCTCCTTCTTTTCTTTTATCGAGATGGGTCTTGCTCTGTTGCCCAGGCTGATCTCCAGCACAAGTGACAGCCCCTTCACCCTGCTCAGTGACTGCGACTATGGGGCACACTCCTTCTCCTTCCGTTCTCTCCCTGCATAGCCAATATTCAACCCATGTTTATGAAGAGCTGAAAGTGCAAAGCAAAAAGTGAAATGGAAACAGAATAAATCAGCCACAAATCTTAAGCATTTTCTAGATTCAGAATACAATGCTACCGCAAAGACCTACAAAAACCACAAATTTACTTCCTGGAGGTTGAGATATACACACATAACACACACACACACACACACACACACACACACACACACGTATTTATACATACATACATATATACAGAACAATATGAATTTTATATATTGATTTCCCCAACAGTATATCTCTTCTTACCTAGACTATAAACTTATATGTACGCATACATAAAATGCTATAATGGGCCAAGGAGATAGCTTGGCAGTCTAAGCACCTGCCTGGCAAGCTCAAGGACCTGGTTTTGATCCCTAGTACAACATACTGTGCGCAGCTTGGGAGATAGCTCAGTGGAAGAAGCACTTGCCTGGCAAGCACGGGGTCCTGAGTTCAATCCACAGTAACACACACACACATACACACACACACACACACACACACACACGCAAGAACCATGTTGTTCCCACCCATGCCAAGCTGGCCACCAAAACTGGGCATGGTGGTGCGTGCATGTAATCCCAGCACTGAGGAGGTGAGACCAGAGGATCACTTTGAGTCCAAGCTGCATAGCAAGACACTGTACCCAATGAATAAATAATTGTTTGAATGCTATAATGTTCAGTTCTTAGAAACAACCACAAACTAGTAACATCTCCAAATCACTGGTCAGACAGGATCAGTGGACCAAAGATGTATCCAAAATCCCAATCCCTTCTTAGCTTTCCTTAGTAGCCTCAATTCAGAATGACTCTCCTATCCTGTCCTATTATTCCTCTTCCGTTCCATCCTGCTTACACTCCTCATGGTCACATTTACCCAGGATCTGTTCCCCAATGTCCTTACCTTTTCCTATCTTCTTCATTTTGGTTGGCTTTATTTCCCTTTTTGCTTTAAGGTTTTTCCTACTACTAGTTCTTCCAGATCACTAGCTTGTATCCTTCAGACCATAGCATTTGGCCAGAACGTCTTTGCAGGGCTCTCTCTGACTTCTCCTGGGTGGACTTACTGTTCTTCTGGTCAAGCAGTGTTTCCCACCACTCTGGCTCATTCTTCTTGACCTGGGCCTATTGGTGTAAGGCCTCCCTTTTTGTGCTGTTCTTTTTCTGTTCTTTGGGGCCAGCCTAGCTGTTGGGGTTCCTGTTGAGCCCCCCTGCCAGCCTAGAAGCGGCTTGGCTTAGGACAGACAGCTGGGCTTAGAGTTGGGGACAGAGAGGAAGTGGGATGGGGTCAGGGTGCCATCGGCCCCGGGTCCCCTGCAGCGCTCTAGAAGCTGAACGCGGAAGCCACATTCTGCTGTATTTCCTCAAACCTTAGACATAGTCAATGATCTAGGCAGGTGTGTGGTGTATGCTTTACCACCTGAATGACCTGTGCCTGTCCTTGAAAGCATCAGCTCCCTTCGTGTCTGGATCAGCCACACGCCCCTGCTGCCTCCCAGGACTCCGGTAAATACCAAGGAAAGGATAACTCAACCGGAGCTGAGCTGCATCACTGGATTGCCCTCAGCCCTCCCTAGGTGTAAAGCCTGGCTTTCCTTTGACTGAGGGCGTAGGAACAGAAGAGGAAAATACTTGGACAAATTAGGAACCACATCTTGCTCTCCTAGTGTTTTTTCTTGTGGCTTGATTTTCTTTTCATCTGTCAGGGCTGAGGGTAGGACCTCTGCCCAAATCAGTGGCCTCTGGCAGGTTTTATTTATCATCATTTCAGAACACGGGCAGTGTGTTCTCTCTCTGCACTTATTCTCTTATTATAAAATGGCAAAATAATACAGCAGCTTTGTGTGAGGCTTTTGTGAAGACAAAGTGGAAAATTATAGCATGTTATATGCAAAACTCGACATTCAGCAAGTTCTCAATAAGTGAGAGAAAATGATGCAGTTTTTCTTGACTTTGTAAAACATAAAGACCTCTTTGCAATTTCTAATTTAAACTCCCCACCCATTACTTGCAATGAAGAGGGATTTTTTTTTTTTTCTTATGTTATACAGTGATGGCCCTGAACATGGCTGAAATAATGAGATTTTTCCTTGGACATGAATAAAAATAAAGTGAAGTTAACATTCTTCTCAGCTGAGCACAGGCCCCAGAGGGATTGGTGACTGTCACTACATCACTGTGGGGCCACACTGACAGGTGGGGACACAGAGTGCCGGGTGTAACACTCAAGGTCTAATTATAGGGCCTTTAATTCACTGGCCTACTTTGGCTGGAACAACCTCCGCCGCAGTGCAGGATAAATAAAGCCTTCATATTAACACTTGGGTTGACAGCCAGCGGACGCTTAGTGAACACCTGGCCGGTGCTAAGCACCAAGCATTAGGCGGAATCAACAGAAATTAAAGTGGGGTCCCCACTCTCGAAGAGCTTGTGGTCTGCTGGATCATGCTGCTCCCTCATTCTTGCCTGCAAAGAAGTCTACGTCTACCCACAGAACCTGAATTTGCAAATACTTTCTTGTGCTTATAGAGACTGAACCCATGGCCTTTGCACTGAGCTACATCTCCAGGCCTTCTGGATTTATTTTAAGACAATCTTGCTACGTAGTCTCAGCTTCCCAGAGCCCTGGGATTACAGGCATGGACCAGCATACCTGGCTCAGACTGTGATTTTTTTTTCCTGTTTATTATTTTTTGAGACAGGATCCCACTGTGTAGCTGAGGCTGGACTTGAAATCTCTATGTAGCCCAGGTTGACCTCAAACTCATGGCAATTCTCCTGCCTCAGCCTCCTGAGTGCTACAATTACAGGTCTGCTCCACCACACTGGGCTAGAATCTGATTTTAATAACCTTAAATGTTAGGCTGCTCAACCATCTTTGTTTTATAGTTTAGGTAATTTAAGGCCTATAGAGCTTCACTTGTTCAGTAAATATTATATTATTGGAGGAAAATAATATCTGGAGGATAATTTCCAAATCCAGATATAATGAAGTTCTTTAAAACCCCATTAACTTCTGGATGTATCAGGTGAGATGTGTGTGACCTCACTAAATGGGGTATATGATCCATTTTTTTATTTCTTCTTCTTCTTCTTCTTCTTCTTCTTCTTCTTCTTCTTCTTCTTCTTCTTCTTCTTCTTCTTCTTCTTCTTCTTCTTCTTCTTCTTCTTCTTCTTCTTCTCCTTCTCCTTCTCCTTCTCCTTCTCCTTCTCCTTCTCCTTCTCCTCCTCCTCCTCCTCCTCCTCCTTCTCCTTCTCCTTCTTTGCCAATTCACAGATTCGGAAAAACACAACTTAAGAGAAAAAAGAGACCCTTCCTAGGGAAAGGGTCTTCCAAGGGAACCATGCAAGCTAGCAGCTCCAGCCCAGGTGTAGGCGGACACCTAGAGCCCAGGCATCTCCCAAAGCTCCAGGAGCAACCTGGTGGGCACTGTTAAGACCCAGGAGCCCCAGAGTCTTTCCACTTTGGACTGAGTGAGGAATGACTCCAAAAGAGTGGGGAAGGGGAGAGGTCACCAACAGAAGCACAGTACAAGGAACATCTGGCCCGAGGAATTAAGACAAGTTGGTAATAACTTTCTTGATAAAACTCACCCATAGCCTTTAAGGTGCTTTATTTAATCAGTCCAAATGGCACTCCCAGCATGAGCGTCCAGCCCTGGGGGTTTCACATACCGTCTCTCACTCCACCTAAGATAAAATACGCAATACAACGAATGGGCCCTGCCATTGGGCACTCACACTAGCTAGAACTGTACCCTAAACACATCCACACTTGCTCCAAGCCAGTCTTCCTGATGTGACGTCAGGAACCTGGGTCTTTAGCAGGCACTGTGAGCTGGCTGACCCATGGGAGCAAAGTGCCAGGCTTGGGACCATTGCTCACATATTGTTTTCTTTTATATATTTTAAATTTTGCAGACATCAGGCAGACAGACTGTGCCTTCCAGATATGTGCACCCACATATTAAGGCATCTCATATTTAAGGTTCTTCAAATAAGAGTGAGTGAAATATAAATTGGATGGAGATGCATGGATGAAGATGGGTAAAGATACAGAGATGGGTGCACAGAGACACAGATCGATGTGTGTGTGGGGGGGGGTGCCGAGGTAGCAGTCAGTATATGTACGTCTTGTTTTGTTTTTTTCCAAATGTCAGCTCTTCTTATGTGTCCCAGGTGACGTATCTGTGTCGTCTCCTTCCAGCAGAGGGTAAGGAGATGCCCAGTCACCCCTACACCTGGGCTGGGGCTGCTAGCCTGCATGGTTCCCTTGACCCCTTTTCCTTGGAAGGGTCTCTTTTTTCTCTTAAGTTGTGCTTTTCTGAATCTGTGTATTGGCAAAGCAGAGGGTCATTTCGGGGCCCCTATGGATGCTTCAGAAAACGTTTAAAGACCAGGGGCTTCAGAAGCTGCTTAGACAAAACCCTTCACTCCAGACAGCCCTGGAGAGGACGTGGAAACCTGCCAGACTTTTCCAGCCACACAACCTTGAGCGAGGTGTCCCCTTTTAAACAAGTTAGCTCTCCAATGAGTGTGACACCAGGGACGTATGGTAACATTAGGATGTGATGGGAGTCTGGAAGAATTTCTACAGAGCCTACACCAGGACACACCTGCAGCATCTGCAGCAAAGAGACCTTTGCCCTTCCACCCCCATCAAGTTAGTCACAAGATCTCAGCGGCTGGGGTTTGAACCCTGGTGTGCTGCGTGAGCCCTGCACGGGGTGCGCTGAGACCGCAATGCAGACTGGGTGTGCTGGCGCACGCCTGTAATCTCAGCACTTGGGAGGCTGAAAACAGGAGAATCACTCCTAGCCTGATCTATGTAGTGAGACCCTGTAGACCCTATCTTAAATATAAAGAAACTAATCACAAGCCACAAAACAAAGCATGCTGGTTTGAAAGGAACCTTTGACATTGCTCAGAGGTTACACAGGGGATTCTGTTCTCAAAAGAGAATAATACGTATCTTTTTATTTTTTTTCAGAACCAGGAATTGAACTCAGGCTCTTGCTCTTGCCAGGCAAGTGGTTGAGAATAATATCTCAAAGTCATGAAGCTAATGCCTAACGCCCAGGCTGGTGGGCATCAGGTACGCCACACTCCGGCATGGCACCTTCAAGGCAGTAGGCGAGTCCAGCTCTAGCCCTGTCCCTGCGTGGCGAGCACGCTGCTCTCGCTCCAGCCTTGACTTGCAAGCGCTTTGCCTTGCGTCTTGGCCGCGCATCCCCAGGAGGTCTCTGTAGGAAGAAGGCAACGGAGCCCCTGCGCTTTCTACTAGTGCAAGAGACATGGCAGGTCTTTCATTCTCAGTTTCCATACAAGTAATCCAGATAACCATCTGCGTTCAGCCACATGGGACATGAGGGAGGCCTGGCACTTTGTTCAGGTAATTATATATATAAATATATAAATATATAAATATATATATGTATGTATTTTCTTCATTTACATATATAAAGAGGCTATAAGGCCTTGTAATTTTTGCGAAAGGCAGAAGAATAACTGGATTTATTTATTTTCTAAATTATTTAACTGATAAAAGAGAAAGTCCATCCTATCATTCCATACCAAAAAGTCAACTCTCTGTCTCTTTTTCTCTGACTCTCTGTCTCTCTCCCTTTCCTTTTCTCTCCCTCTTCCTCATTCTCTCCCTCTCTCTGTCTCTATCTGTCTCTCCCTCTCCCCCTTTCTGTCTCTGTCTGTCTCTGTGTGTCTGTCTCTGTCTCTGTCTCTCTCTGTCTCTTTCTCTGTGTGTGTGTCTGTCATTCTCTGTGTCTGTCTCTCTCTGTCTCTGTCTCCCTCTGTCTTTCTCTCCCCTCCCCACTGTATTTCCTGTTGAACTTTTAGTAAGCATGCAATATCTTGAGAATAATGATCCATTTCCCCAAGAGTTCATTTTATTCACAGCAAATTAGCCAGAAAACCACAACTGTTATAAATTTGTCATCGGTGCAGCCCTTGTTTTCAAAGCATGGCACTGCTGAGTCCTGAGATAAATCCTTAGGCCAGAAATTCTATTTTTCAGAAGTCCAACAAAAATAACAATGGGAGATGACATCAGGACTGTGAGAACCCTGTGCTCCTCTGCAAAGCAGAAGATACTAACTTCCGGTCACCACCGGCTCAAAGGACGACACCAATACCAGAGTCTGCAAAATGCCTGGTTGGTGCCAACATAAACAATCTTCCATCCTCTGGGAAATTTTCTTTTCTCATTCCACAGCTTTGGAAGCTGGTTGGCATGGGCATGCCAGCACCTTCTGGGGACACCAGGGAAATGTCACTCAGTGGGCTGGCGGCAGATAAGGATGTGCTTCACACTTGTGGAGAAGGACCCACCCTTGCAGAATGGTGGGGTCACTTGTGTCAACACATCCTTTCTCAGCTTGGGGCCTCTGACTCACACAAAGCCTTTGTGGGGAGCCCCGGTTCCGGGGGGAGGGTGTATTTAGGTAGAAGACACTGGCAAAAACACAGCACAGATACGGCAGAAGGGATGCGCAAGAGGAAACATCTGCAGCATCTGGCAGGGGCAGCCTTGGCCCCCTCCCCTGAAGAGGCCCATCCTGACTCTTCTTCATTGTTGGCTAGTATCTGCCTTTTCCTGCTCTCACAGATTTCCCTAAAAAACAAGATAATGCTGCCACTTACTTTGAAGGTTCAAACAACGTCCTCTCAAATCGACAGGTGGATCCTCCTTCAATAATGCACAACTGGCTGGGGTTCCAGAAATGTCACAATTGCCTTCGCAAACGCCTGGGGCCTCGCTGTGCACATAGCAGGGAGGCATGGCTTGGTCCTGTGCCCCTCACCGCTGGTCACAAGTCCAAGAGAACGCCCTCAGGTGCCTTCAATTTTGAGTCACAATCCCTTCATCTGGAATAAGCAGAGAAAGAAACAGCTATTTTTGTATTGTTGTTGTAAATTAGCACAAGAACTAGCCTCTCAGGGCCGGCCAAACAGCTCAGCAGATTATAGCTCCTGCAAGTAGGTTCAAGGGCTGGGAGTTCCATCCCTGGTCCTGCCGTGCCAGCCCCAGCCCTGGGGGTGCGCTGAGACAGCAGTCGAGACTGGGCGTGGTGGCGTGCACCTGTAATCCCAGCTCTTGGGAGGCTGTTAAATAGGCAGATCACTACAAGTCCGATCTAGTAGTAAGACTCTGAACACCCTGTAGCCCCTTCACTAAAATACAAAACCCACCAAGAACCAGCCTGTTAACAAATAAAGTACAACACAGCAGCAGCTATAGGAGCTCACGGATTAGTACCTCCCTATGTCCTCCGTCCTCACTCCGCGGCGAGCACCAGCCCTCCCTTCCATTCTGTGAGCTCCATTATTTTAGACTGATGTAAGTGCAATTGTAAATACTGATCTATCTGCCATTAGAACATTTCACTAGTTGTAAACTTACTGGAGCCCTAAGCAGTTTTGAATTATTGAAGCAAGTCTTGTCCATAAGGTTTGAGCATGACACAGTGGTTTACAGGCATGGACCCATGGGTCGTGCACATAGGAGTCCTCCGAGAGGCGGCCCCTTGGTCTCATGGGGCAACCAGCACCAGGACAACCCGCAGGAGCAGTGGCACAGTCCTCTTGATGCACCACAGATGTTGCATTTGAAAACAAATGTCAGATGATCAGGGTGTTGTACGTCTGTAACCTCAGCACTTTGGGAGGCTGAGGCAGAAGGATCCATGTGAGTTCCTCACCAGCCTGGGCTACAACAGTGAGCTCAAGGCCAGCCTGAGCTGCATAGCAAGATCCTGTCTCAAAAAGACAAAGAAAGAAGAAAGAAGAAGAAGGAAGGAAGGAAGAAGAGGGAGAAGAAGAAGGACAGAAAGAAAGAAAGAAAGAAAGAAGAAAGGAAGAAAGAAAACAGATATCATCAGATGTCCTTGGCCCTCTCCTGCTTTCACTTTTTGAAATGCCTGCAAATGCTCATGACTTTTCTCTTTCCCTAAACTTCAGTCACAGACTTCCGGAGACTCTGCAGTGTGAACATGCCCACAACTCAGGACGCTGGTGGCTGTACGAGCTCAGCCCATGCTATTGTTGGTCCTAAGAAGACAAAGAGGAGTTCAGGTGCAGCGACGGGTACCGCCCAGTGGTAGGGAGCTCACCCAGAGCGTGCAAATCTTGTTCATAGTGCCCCTTCTTAATGTGCCAAGCATTTTCTCATAGAAAAAAAAAAAAAAAACCCTTCATTCAAAGTTGAAGAGACATGCACTTTCCAGGTGTAGTGTTAAGACAGATTTTTGCTGACTGAAGAATGTCAATATCAGCACTTTGCACCTGCAACTTCTTTTTCAGATCAAAGAACAAAGTTCTCTCCCTTAGGGATATAGTCTAAAGTTTAAAATTCTGGTTAAGCTTCAAGAGCCATCCTGACTCCAGTACTTATTCGCTTGGAAACTACTTCTTCACCTACACCATATGGCCAATCGCAGGTATCTTGCGTAGTTACTGGGGCTATTAAATGAGATGATGTTTCTCAAAGTCAATGAGATTAAAAATGATTTAAGACCCTCAGCACCACCCTTGGTGCATAGGTTCCTCAGGGAAATATATTTATTCCCTCAAATTCCACTCCAGTTTCAAGAAATAGATCTTTCTTTGGCAAGGAATTAAATTCTTCTCTCTCTCCTGTCACATTTTTAGCAACAAAGTGATTTAGCCAAACTGGGAAAATTTTCAAGAGACAAGCCAGCTGGTAGCTTCTCCAAATTTTGAGGCACCATCTGTCAAAGTGGGTGACCGGTGGAGGCATCAGCCGTGGACCTGGCTCTTGGGTCTGCTTTTGCCAAGACCTATGGGAAGGCGCCTCCCACAAGGCTAGTGGGGAAGGTATCCTGATCTTCAGACACAAGGATCGCTTCCTAAAATAGCAGTAGTACAATATCATCATCCCACTGTACTAAGATATATACTTAAGCAAAATGGAGTATGTTTTGGAAGAACTAATTACAACTAACATAAAATACATCTTGTTCTTTATATTTTCCAAGTGAGATAGAGATGGTAACATAGACTGGATCTTTGCTTCATTTTCTCAAGCATTTCTGATTTATCATCAGAACATAATCTAATCCTAGACTGATTTCCCAAAGGGATTAGTCAACATTAATTCTAATGCCTTTTAAATCTTCAGGTTCATAAAATTTTACATCTCTCAATTTAAACCAAATCTTGATTTCCTGGAAATCCTGGCTAATGTCAACAATCCTCTGAATCTTTAAAGAGTAACTAGAACTCCTGGAAAATATTTGAAGGCGATTAATTCCCAGTGACCACAGATTTCCCATGGGGAGAACAGCATATTTTTAGCTTTGTTTATTCATACACTGTAATGAGGAAAATAAAAACAAACTTTTAGGACGCTCAGTTATGAAACATTTATTGAGCACTGGTTGCTTTATGGTTCTGCGATACCAATAGGCTAATGTATTCAAGAAACTTGCATTGCAGTGGTGCTAATCATTCTTTTTTGTTCTCCCAAAAGAAAGAAAAGGGCTTAGAGACTATTTAGACATTCCATTTTATTCATTCATTCATTCATTCATAAATGCTCTTCAGTGCATTTCTATTCCAGTCTTTAAGCTAGGTTGTCCAAAAATAGAAGGATGGAGAAGATATTAAAATACACACGTACCAAAGTGTACAGACATAGATCTGTTCATACTCATATGCAAATGTTTGCTTACTAGTTGGACCACAAGCTTAAAACAAGGAAGGGTTCTGTGCACTGCATTTATTTCATCAGCTGCTCTCTCCTATCTCTCATAAAATAATGGTCTGCACACCGGGAGAAGAATAACCATCTCTGCCATGTTCTTGTTCTGGATAGCAGAGTACCAGGGCTAAAGAGCTGGCCCAAATGTATCTATGGCATTTAAATGGGGACCTTACAGCATAACCTGGCATAAGCAGGTAATAACGCTGGGCACCACCACTATCATTACTAATATTGCCACCCACCAGCTATGGTCGCCATTGTAGACCATCCCAAAGGGAGCTGGTGAGTCTGCCAGTCACTCAACTCAGCTGTATGTCTCTGTTCAAGGAGGAGGTAGGGAGAGGAGAGCATGGACCAGAAGACAGTCTTAGGTCTCCTCATCGTCTTTTCCCCAGGGTATGAGAAAACTCTAAATGTCCATTGGAATTGCTGTAAACCTAGAAGATGAAGGACAACTAGTAATACAACTAGTAAGCAAATATTTACATGTGAATGTGGACTGTGTTTACACTAATCTATATGTGCTCCTTAGCTATATACTACAGTACATGTATTTTTAATATCGTATCTACTCTGTATAAGCATTATCATTATAGTGGACAGCCTGATTAAGAGCTGGGATAGAAAGGCACTGAGGAGCATTCTGAACGCATGCATAGGAACGCAATTGCTAAATAACCATAATGGAAATGAAAACAAGATGTAGAAGAGAGAAGGATTTGCAATTCAGAATTCAGTTCATTTAACCAAGAGAAGCCAAAGGAAAGATGCCCATGGGGTTGGGGAGAGAAGCAGAAAAGGCCACCTGCCAGGGATCCTGCCCTGGTTCTGACTGGTCCAGGAGGAGAGGGAGGGGCGGACCAAGTGACCAAGGCTAGCTTGCGGGTAGGCCCCGTGCAAGGCCAGTGTCTACAACAGAAGCTGTGACACCGCACCCTTCTCATCTTCTAGACTTGTGATTCTCTCCCTTGCAGACTTTTCAATAACTTGAAGCTGGGCCTGAAACTACGTAAGTAATAGGTGGAGATTTTGATTTGCTGCTTGAAAAGTGAGGCCACAGTTATGCAAAAGCCCATTTAGGTAGGAATCATGCCCACAACCTGCCAGCAGGCCAAGCGAGTCTCTGCGGGAGGCAGCTCCGCAGACAGGGACACGCTGCTGGGAAGCCGACTTCCCCAAGCTCAGCACAGCCCATGGGCTTACGTCCATAGTCATGTGCCGGGTCCCTTCAACTGGAGGCAGCGCCGAGACTCACACCACCTCCTCCTCTCAAACTAACCCACCCATGGTTCTCCAGTGGACCGTAGCACTGATGTCAAGGGTGAGGGCTAGCCCTACAGATACCATGTAAAGACAGCAGTGGTCCTCAGCAGAGAATCTATGCTTGATTCTTAGAAATAGACACATCAGAGCGCTCTCATGGCCCATGTGAAAGCTCTAAGGTACAAGCATACAGAAACCGCTGGGATTCCTCAGGCTGCTTGTGGAGACTTAAGGTTGCTCCTGTCCTCCTCCCTCCCCATCAGCACGGCCTGGATTCCTCACATCTGGAGAAGGTCCAGGAATCTGCACTTCAGTCAGTCCTTGTGGGCCATTTGGATGCTGATAGCCTAAACATTTGGGGAAATAGTGCAGACGCAGTCATTGTGCATTGTTAATGTTATATGGTATCTTAACATTTGCCAGATTTTAGCAGTGCATAATGTTTAATCCTAGAAAGCTAGGAACTCTGCTGTAGACACTAAAATTGCGACCATTAGAATGATTTCAAGGAAAATGTGTGTGTGTTTGTGTGTGTGCGCATGCGCATGTGCGTGTGTGTGTGCGTGTGGAAAGAGATACAAAACATAAACTATTCAGGCCCCTCCAACATGGGCCAATGGGTGGTGTATATTGAGTGATCTCTGTCTCCTCTAATATCAAGGAATGAGAAATACATTTCCATTTCTGAAAATGATCATTCTAGAGCCTGGTATGGTAGCATGTGCCTATAACGCCAGCACTTGGGCAGCTGAGGCAGGAACACTGAGAATTCACACGTCGTGAGACCCGATTATCAACAAAATTAAAGTGTGTAAACTATGCATATGAGGAACTGAGAGTGTTAATGCCCAGGCATGCAACTGTATCAATAATTGATAGTGATGTCCTGGAGACAAACAAGGCAGTCTATATTTTGAAGGACCAGTTGTTCCTGGGGTCATCCGGAAAACATATTATCTAAACAAACCAGCTTGTTGGTGTTTCTTGAATCTGTTGAGACTCAACATCTGCACACCTCCAGGACGCAGCAAGTGTGAGCCGCACAAGCACCCCTCAGGCTGCAGCTCTTTGGGCTTCAGTTATTCCAGGCTCTCGAGGGCTGGTTGCAAAGACATCGGTGTCATAGTTGGATGCAGAAGACCAGGCAGCCTTCCTCTACCCCATGCCTGTAACACATGAGCATTCCATTAATATCTATTGCATCAACGGATTTTCTGATACATTGCTCTTTTGACAGAGAACATTTAAAGGTCCTAAATTCTTGCATACAAGAAAAGGAAATTTTATATTTTTGGTATCATTCTAAAGTTTCTCCTTATCTTTATTGGTATAGGTAACCATAGCTGTTTTCCCCCTGGTTCCTTCATGATTCTGAATTTCTGCTCCAACCACATCAGCCCCCAGGGGTCTGATCCCACTCCTCCTGCCCTCCACACCACCAGCCCCAGCTCCAGGGCTGCATGTGTCCCGGAGGTTCAGGCCTAGCCTCCTGCAGTCTTGGCTTTCAGGTAGCTCAAGTCCAACATAACAGGTCTGTCCTCCTAGCTGAGGACTGTCCTTAGTTAAGACGATTTTATGATTCTTCTCTCCGGCTTACTGCTGCCCTAAGAAAACAAACAAACAAACAAACAAAAAAGCAGAAAAACATTTTCACGTTAGATGTTCTCCTCATCAGCAATCTCTTCTGTACTAGGCGCTGTTCTGAAACTTGCTCAAAGGTGTCATGACTTCCCAGAAGAGCCAACCTGACCCCTGCAATGAAACCATCTAATGTGACCACCAATGTGCTTATCTAAGAATGACAAAACCGCTATCTGCTTTATAGCCATGCAAGAAAATATGTGGATAAACTTTCCCAGGTGAAACTGAAAACTATGTATCTCTCAAGATTACAATTAGCTCATTGACGTAATCACCAACTCAAGACAAAGCAGAGTTCCACCGGACAGCGGTCAAGGACGCCAGCTCCTAGCTCTATGTACTTCCGGCCTCTCCCATGGTTCGCTCTCCTTCGACTTTTCTGTGTGTGTTGGGAGGATACCATTGTTGAAAACCACAACAAATAAAGACTAACACCAAGCAGTTGCCAACACACTACACAAAAACGGGGGCTTTTAAACGATAGTCCTAGCTTTCTTCTGGAAAACGTGTGAGAACAGTATTGTAAGTCAAGCATGATTTCTTCTTCTTCTTCTTCTTCTTCTTCTTCTTCTTCTTCTTCTTCTTCTTCTTCTTCTTCTTCTTCTTCTTCTTCTTCTTCTTCTTCTTCTTCTTCTTCTTCTTCATTGGTGCTTTTTTTAAATGATAACTTCAAAGATGAATTATCTTTACTTCTGTAGAAGAAGGCCTGGAAAACTCTTTTTTATTTAGCTTTCCCCAACCAGTTGATGGTAAACACTCAAAAGCATCACAGGATCTTTTTGTTTCTGAGAGTCTTAAAAGTAGAAGAGACTTTAGAGTTGATCATGTATGTTGGTTCTCAAATGTGGCGACACTGGTCCTAGTGTCAGAGATTACCACAGTGAAGGAAAAACTCAGGTACACATCCACTCTGGAAGCTAGATTTTTTTTTTTTTTCCATATGGCCACCAGAGATCCTCTGTGGCGGATTATTGTAAGTCAATCTTATAATTCCTTATAGATTGTATGTTTTGTGTTAATATCCATTCCTTCTGTTATATCTATTCTGTTCCTCTAAGTAAAACCCTAACCAATACACCGCTAAAAAGTGACCACGGAGATAAGGAGCCGAATATGACAGTACCCTCATCTTTCACATCTTATCAAGTCACACCAAATAACCACCCAAATATTAAATAAGAGAGTGCACATTAAAATCCCTAGAAAATGTCACACAGGCAGGACATTGCTGCACCTGTACACTCCAATTTAGAATTCTGTCAAAAGGAAATGTCTCTGCCTTAGCTTTTCTTTTTAAGAATTAGTGGTAGTGGGGCTGGGGAGCTAGCTCAGGGGAGTAAGTGCTTCCTGGCAGGTGCATGGTCTTAAGTTCAATCTTGGAACCACCAGAAAGAAGGAAAGAAGGAAAGAAAGAAAGAAAGAAAGAAAGAAAGAATTAGTGGTAGCTTTTGGTACACAGTGGAACACAATGTCACTAGTTCATGCCATTCAAACTGATAAGTAACTTCCCTGGGTCAGCTAAACAGTCCCCTCAGACACCACTACTTCAGCCTCAGAGGACATGGGTAGATAGGTGTTTACCAGGGCAAGAGGAGGGCAAATGACAACACAAGGGACTTCAGTTTTCCAAACTATTCTGCTACCCTGTGTGGAAGACATGTGAGAGCCACGAGTCCCTGGTGACTTCAGATTCAGAAAGTGGGCTTCATTTCCAACAAGCCCCTGTTTCATTTCAGTGCTCCTTCCCACTGCCCCTTGTATTCACACTTGGTCCGCTAGTGACCCAGGCTCCTGCGAAGCCTACACAGCTCTGGGTAACAGCTGGACAACATCTACTTCTTTTCTGTCTCCCCAGTCAGCACTGGTGTGCAAACTCCCTGACAGAATGTTCTAGAAGATTAGCCAGGGTATTCATGTTCTGCTAGCTGCACACAGACACCGCTCAGTGATTCTGGGCCTCATTGATAACTCAGACCACTTTTTTGCACTGTTTCTGTGTCTTTCATGTGCCATTTGGCCGTGTTACAATTCCACGGGTGGAAAAAATCTTTCAGATTTCTTTCATTTACATCCAGATCCTCTTGTTTCTCATTTTAGGCAGAATCTTACTAATAGATGCCTAAACAGCAACTCTTCTGTTCTGAATAGGTTTTTTTATTTGTTTTGTTTTGTTTTGTTTGTGTGGTATCAGGCATTGAACTCAAGACTTTGCGCTTGCCAGGCAAGCCCTTATTCCACCAAGCTATCTCCCTGGCCCCATGAATAATTTTTCATTACCAGGATAAACACCAACTAACTAGTTGGTCCTTGACTTCCTTAAGAAAAACTCATTTTATTATTAAGAACAAATAATAGAAATTCCTTTCAGACACAGTAACAATAGTCAACAAAGAAGGGTTAATGATGTTATATCTTGAGGTGGTTTAAGGATAACAAACATCCTTTTCCACAAATTACTTTTCAGTTTTATTTTCTGAGGAGGATTCTGGGAGATGAACTTCTTATGTTTTAACTGAAAATGGCCTCTCCTGTGTTTGTTTTTATGAAAGAGTGTGGACACAGAAACAGGCTCAAGTTCCCAGAACAGAATTCCTTTTGAGTGAGAAAGTCCAGCTACCCTACCATTGCTTGTAACATCTTCATTTTTAGTTATATCCAGGATGAAGTAAATGTAAGCAAAATTACCTCAGACTAGGATGTGGTGGAAATTTGGGTCTCATGACAAAGCCTCCTCTCCTAGCATTTCAGTCTCACATTTCCTCCTGGAGGTCAGCTCTGGAGGGAGATGATCCTCCTCAGAGACAATGTCTCCAATCCATCCCTCACCAGAGCCAAAACCTTATCTCAGGCTCCGGCTCAAACACTATGTACCAAGCATCCGTGGCCATCTTTCAAGCTCTTTTCCTGTTTATTGCCTTAAAACTGGGAAACGGCTCACTGAACAAAGGCAGTCCCTCAAGGCCAAGCAGTGCGCGACAAGCTAGTAAATATTGCAGCCAATGTCTTTCAAAAGCTATTGTGAGTCATCTTCCCCTCCTTCCTTCCCATGCTTCAGGCCTCTTGCTGATCCTGAACTGTCACCTTTGTCTCAAGCCTCACCCGGCCACCTCCAGTTTACTGCCTACAACTGTGATTGTCTTTGTCTCCTTTATCTGCTCCACCGTGTCCCATTTTCCTAATGGATCTGGCACCCACTTTTCCTCAACATTGTTCTTTTGTTCCAGGGGAAAAATTATAATTTCTGGAGACAGCAGAAACACAGTTCCAAAGGCCATGGGGTGACATCCTCCCTCACCTGATCTTTATTCATATCTGGGTTTTAATTGCATTTTTCCCCCATTTCTCAAGCACCATACACCTCCCTCCCTCCCCAACAGGAAGGAACATTTTATTTCTCATTCAAAATGCTCTCCTCCTGATCTCAGTTCTTCAGAAAGCTCCAGAGCCCCCCTGTTACTGGTTGGCTTTTCTCCTGTTGGTTGATCTGTTGGCCTTGCTATAGTTTATTATCGTTTCAACCTTTTCCCCCTTCCTCTTTCCGAACTTAGACCAGAACTTACAACCTGCTGTCTTCTCTCATCTTCACTATCATTATCTTCAGACCTAGTCTTCCCAAAATGGATTTTTCTTTTTTTACCAACCTCATGCTCTTTAAAGAAACAAAGAGGAGAATTATGTGATGGTTTCCACTGTCAGAGCGTCTGAGGCTTTGTTTGAGCGAGAGCTTCACATCCAAAGCGAAACCTTGACTTAACGTACAAACTCAATTGACAAGAGGAGTGCCCAGGCCCAGGCCCACCAATCGGCCAAGGACACAATCAGAGGGTTATTGGCAGGTATCTTCTTATCTCCCTGGTGCACTGAAAAAACTCAATTCATTAAAATAATAAAAAAAGATCTCGGTCCCTCATGTGAGCGGCATGTGATTTTCCATGAACGTTCAGCTCAGAAGGCATCGTGCCTATTATACATTCCATTTATAAATCAAACACCCCTCGTCCTGCGGCTGCACGCTGACATGTCAGCGAGGTGTGGGTCAGCCGCACACACTTCCACGTGAACAGCAGATGAAGGCAAAGAGACGGGGAAGCGGCTCTTTTTTGCCCCCCTTTTCCACCAGTAATAGGCAGCTCGAACGTTAAAATTGGGCTGAGACTCCAAAACCAAAGTCCCATGAACCATAGCAGCAAAGAGACTTGAGATGAAAGGCAGGAGCCGTCTGTTCCCTTGGATCCTTCCCCTTTCTTTCTGTCCCCTTCATCATGTTCATTGGAAGGGAAAGGATGTGCATGCGTGTGTGAATTAAAGAATCTGTCTAGGAAAAGATGGGGGGAATCTGGCCCAAGAAAGTCTTTGGTTTGTAAAGCCTGTGAAGGTGCCTTGGGCCTGGGAGTCTAGGGCTTTGTCCGTGCCCAGAAGTGAAAAGAGAGAGGATGTTGAGGTTGGCAATTGGAAGGCCATGGGGTGCCCTGCTGGGTCTCTCCACCATGAAGGCAACAAGTACCACGCAGCCCAGCCACCTTGTGGTCACCTCACCCTTTCTCACCCCTCGAGGGTCTAGTGTTCTCTCGCGGCCTCCCATCCATGAAAACAGGCCGCTCACTAAGGTCTCCTGGGGACAAGACTGCCTGAAGAAAATCATTTTCCTATGAACAAGGTGTGCTAAAATTTTCCAATCCTTATCCCTTGGCCCCTGGTCCCATCGTTTATAATCCTCTTGTCTCTCTTAATGAACAACAGAAAACAAAATGAAATGGATGAGAAGGAAAAGAACTCTACTTGCAACCTGCATTTCCTTGGGAGTCTTTTCACTTTTGGAAATCACTGCATCAGGTAAGAGCTATGGAGAAAAGGAATAGAAGGGATCTAGGAAGATAAAATAATAATGTGACACTCTAAAATCGTATATGACTGGCAAGTGGTCGCATATTATGGGGATCAATCCCGTGTACAAATGAGGAAAGGAGATCATAAAAAATGGTGTTATAATTTTTTACTCACTTTCTAGAGAGTCATGTCCTCAGACTTCCAGACCTCTCAGCTTCTCAGAAGTTGCAAAATATAAAATAAATAACTCAGTAAGACCCCTTTTAAAAATAAAAAGAGTGAAGATGAATAAAGTAGAGTATAACTAATTATTTTCCTTGAAACAATGAAATCTTGTCAAAACCAGTAGGCCGGCCATCAAGCCAACAGGCCCTCACATTAACAAGTTGCTCCCAAGGGACAACTCTACCGTCGAGGTCTACAACTCAGCCGAATTGTAGGCTGAGTGAACGGGTGTGTTGAAAGTGTTTAATCAGAGGGTTGAATTGTTGTGCACAATAATCTTTTTAAGTGATGGGTTGATAGTCAAAGGAAACTTTAGGATAGTTTTCAAAAACAGAGATGTTATAGAGGGGTTGAGCACAGTTTCAAGGAATGAAGTCTAGGCACATGAACTTGAAAAACAGAATACGCTCAGATAGTTCTAATGGAGTAGATCAGAAGTCAAGAGGGTTTGGGGTGCTGATAGGGCCCACACATGATTCAAGGGCTGAACATAAAAAAATAATATGCAACTGCTTAAGTGAAGAAGCGACCTTCCATGTGGCTTTTCCTGTTAACCAAGAATGAATGTGTGTTGACACCTGGTTCCTCTCTACCACGTGGCACGTGCCCAGGTGGCAGAATGGGGAAGTAAAAAGTTAACTGCCCTCAGTGCCTCAGTGCCTGGATGCACCAATAAAAAGATGAGCCCTGTGCAGCCTGCCTGGGTGAGGCACAACTCCTGCTATTCCAAGCAGCGTTTCTTATTGTTTTTTTTTTTTTAATTAAACACAGTGACTAAAATTGTAATCATTTTTCTTTGCACATATTGCATACTTCCTGATCATCTTTATCTTAGAGACTGACGCTTTTTTAGGGTAGGGTCTTTTTAGTTCCTTCACTCAGTATAGCAAATAAATGTTTTCATCTGAGTCTGCAAAGCCAGCTTTTCCTTAGCTGGTAACTTTACAACAAATGGTGATAAAATTCAATGTATTAACATTTAAAGCAGCGAACTTGGTTAGAAACAACATTTAGAGAGTGTCTTAGTTACTTCACTCATTGCTGAGATATAATACCAACATCTGAAGGTAAAGGGAAAGAAGGTTTGTGGAGCTCACAGCTGGCAGAGGTTTCAGTCCACAACTGCACGGTGCTAAGGCAAGGTGGCACATGGCAGAAGGGCAACTGATTACGGCAGCAGAAGACAGCAAAAGCAGCCAGACAGAGCAGAGAGCAAGTCGAGGGACAGGACTTTTTCTATCCCTTTTATTGTACATAGGCCGCCTGCCCTTGGGCACCCTCAATACCAGCCTTGGGCCACGGCACAGTCATAAACTCTGGATTCAGCCACTTTCAAAAAGCTCACCTTCTATGAGAACGTGAGGTTTTGGGGAGACATCCAGACACAAACCGTAACAGAAACTGCACTCTCCACTTTCTGACAAGTGGGTTGTAATCAGGTTAATAGAATGTCATGTTGTATCTACACTGCAAGCATAAAGTGCAACATTAAACATGTTTTTCATTTTGAAAAACTCTGTGTGCTCTTTACCCAGAAACTTTATTTGCCCACTAAGTTAAGTCTACATTCCTCTTTCAAGTTCTTGACAGAAGATTGTATCTACAATACGCAGAGCTTTATAAAGCCACAATTAGTTTATGTTGTCATCCTATCTAGTAGTAAGGCATTTAAACATATGCTTATACTCAGAATCCATCACCAGTGAAACTGTAAAATGCCTCACCAAGCTGCAACCTAAGCGTTTCTATTAGAAAGTGGGAAAACTAAGGCATGGAGAGGTGACATGCTCAGTTGGGCCAGCCGAGAAAAGAACCAAGTCTCCCAGCTGGGGGTCTACTGTGGGTCTAACGAGCAGGGCTCAGATTAATTAAAAATGGGAGACAGAAGCTTGTGTTCAAAATCTGATTCACCAGCTTACAACCAACCTAACGTGTGACCAGAGAAGAGAGACCCAACTAATAAACAGCACACGGTAAGGGACAGGGGTTTATCTGCCCAAGGTATAAAGGAGGCCCCACCAGGCACTGACACATTTACTGACACACAGAGGCAGAGGTCATCACAGCTGTAGATGCCCTCTGTAATGAGACGCTGAAGTTTTTCATTTCTACCTATTCAGTCGGTAGTTTAGAGTTGAACCAAAACAGAAATTCCCTTTCACGAACAGGCAGAAGATTCCTTCATAATTCAGTATATCTCCACAAGAATACTGTCTAGAGTGCATCTCCATCATATCTTGTGTAGTATATATGCTGCTAAGTAGTTATTATTGAGATTTTTAAAATGTCAGATGCAACTAAGAAACTGTGAGATAATTTCCTTTTTTTTTTTTTTCTTTTTTTTTTTTGGCGGGACTGGGGTTTGAACTCACGACCTAGCACTTGCCAAGCAGGCACTTGTGCCAAGGAGCTATCTTCCCGGCCCCAATGTGAGATCATTTTCTAAAACAGAAAATTTGTCAGCAACCTTTGTTTTAACACTGATTTATTTAAAATTTACATATATATATATATATACACATATACATATATATGGCTTAAATTTTCAAGTAGTTCAGCTGTTTATTAACCAGTAAGTCTCTGACGTCAGACCCGTTCTCTAGATTTGATCAGTCTTAAGGACTTTTAGCTTCTTATTTTATGTCAGTGCCATATTTCAATAACAAGCTTGCTAGCACACAACGAGCTTTCTAGGTTAGACAGCAGCACTTGCTTTCTCACCTTAGAAATCAAGAACTTAGTTTTCTTCCCCTTCTGCAACTCACCAACGTCATTTGTAGGCACACTTCCACTCACAGCATAGGCACGTATCGTGCGTATTTCTGCACTTACCACGAACACATCCGCATGTTTACATGCAGGTGTGCCTTCTTGCTCTCCTATTCTCCTAATGTATTTATGCCTTATCTTTCGGTTGATTCCTATTCAGTGTTTATGCCATTATTGCTACGTTCATCCTAGTCTTAGAGAAGCAACTCCATTAAGTGGATTGGCAGATTATTTCTTCCCCAGAGTTCAACCTCTCTGAAAACTGGGTATATCTTTCAACTGCTCTCAGCCTTTGTAATGCGGTGTAAAGGGTTATTAAAAATATAAAAGGGTCCCTTGGCCCTAGCACTGCCATCTAGAGTCAATTAAACAAATAAGCTCAAACATCTCTAAAAACTGCGTGTGTCTTCCAGTTGCTGTTGGCTTTGGGATAAAGCTGTCCCTGAAATAGGAAGGTTTGCTCAAAGCTGTTGGCAGTGTCATGGCTCAGCCGAGTTCGTGCACGGTTGGCACCACGTATGTTGTGCATAGCTGCCATATAAAATGTCTTCAAGAAGAGATGGAATTTGTGAAAAGCTAGTGTGCACACAGACAAAAAGGAGTCGCAGAGAGTAAACTTCCTACTACCCAAGTAAATGTTTGTCCCTGGGAGAAAGACAGCAATTCAATATTTACTTGCAAAGCATAGCAATGTGCTTTAGGGAGTCTAAGAAAAAAGATGTTCTGGAGTAGAAGAAACCATGCCATGTGGGCTCTTGAGAATGTAAGAAGGAGTGACCAGCCCAGCAAATGTGCCTGAAGATGCAGGAGCACACACAGGCCCTCAGCGGAAGAGGGAGCCGCACTGAGACGCGCACGCCAGCAGTCCACACAGCAGGGCTCCTGAGAAATGTTATTAATTGTTTCTTTCCTGACTTCTACTTTTTCTATTCACCTTTTTCCTCTCTCTCTCTCTCTCTCTCTCTCTCTCTCTCTCTCTCTCTCTCTCTCTCTCCTTTCTTTCTTTCTCTCTCTTGTTTTTGCTCCACTTTCTGTTTTGTTTTGAGACAGGATTTTCCTATGCAGTTCAGGCCAGCCTTGAACTCTCTCTGTAGTCTAGGCTCAACTCCATCACCTGCCTGCAGTTCAACTCCACCGCCCTGTCTCAGCGTGCTCAGTGCTAGGATTACAGGTGTGTGCCATCACACCTGGCTCCTCTTGGTCCCGTTTTGTTTTGTTTTGTTTTTCACGGGCTACTTGTATCTGGGATATTTGAACTTTTGTTTATTTTATTACATTTCTTTTTTTCATGTACGTATTTGGCGCAGGGTCTCACTACGCAGCTCAGACTCATAGTGATCCTCCTGTTTTCAGCCTCCCCAGCACTGGGATTACAGGTGTGCACCACCACGCCCAGTCTTATTCCCTGGCTCAGGTGCTTAGTCGGATAAGCTATTTCGCCAGCCTTCAAATTGTTAAATCTTTAAAATTTTCTATCTTTGCCAAATTATTCTACTTTATTGGAAATGTCTACGATTTTATCTTCTTTAATTTTTTTCATTTCTGCTATCATATGTTTAATATCAAGGGATGTTCACCTTGTCACAGTGGCTTTTTGTAGGTCATATTATTATTTCATAGATAGAGTGACATTTTATATTTAGAAATTCGGTTCTGTCTCACGGTCTTGTTTCTGGCGGCGGCGGCGGTGGTGGTGGCGGTCTTGCTTGGTCTGTGCATGGTTCCCATCGCTCCCTAAATCCTTTGCTGTTGTTTAGTTTCTCTCTCTCTTCTGTTAACAGCTTCCCTCAGATGGGTGGAAGTCTGCTCAGGCCCACACAGAGACCCACAGGGCAGACTGGCAGCCTGGCGCTGAGAGGAGTGGACACCACTGGCCCCCGGCTCTCAGCACCTGCGCACTGTGCTCAGCAAGACTCTGGCCTCCTGCTGGAGGCTGGGAGGGTGCGGCTGGGGTCCCCTTCTTTAATTACACAAGCCTGCATTTAGGGGGCCATTGCTCCCCTCAGCTGGACCAGGGTCCTTTAGCCCACGACCCTCTTGTTCACTGCTGCAGAAAATAAATCTCCCTTTTGCATATTACGGTCTGGAAGAACAGGAAGGGGAGCGAATGTCCACCCACCGGGCCTGAGGATGCGGGGCTCCCGCCCAGCACAAGGAGCCTCCCCCCAAGGCCAGGGTGATTCTCTGACAACCTCACCAACAGTTCTCCCTGCGATTTCACAGCCTCCTTGCGCTGCCAGTGCCTGGGACCTTCCTGGTCCGAGGCTCAGCTCAGGTAATGTTGCGTGGCCCTCATGGTCTAACATTTGTCCACAGCCTGCCCTGCTCCTGTGCTTTTGCTGCTGCCGCCCTTGAGGATTTCCCACCTTCCACGAAGCTTTCCTTTCCTCACAGCATTAAGCTGTAACCTACGTATGACCTCTCTGTTGAAATCATCCATGTAACCGAACTTAAAATGATGTGCTATCATAAAAATGTGATCAAATAGAGAAGGATTTATACAAAAATGGTCTTAATGTAGATGTTCAAATATGTTCTCCTGTAACAGGAATATAATAATAATAAATTGTCTACAGTGGCAGCCAGGCATAAACTGGCCCTACTGGTAAGTACTTAGGAGAGAGTAAAGCTTTCTTCTCCTGTCAAGGCCTGGTGAGTTTCAGTTCAGATCTTTTTATTGAGTAGATGCTGTTAATTTTCCATCATACTAGATGCAGAGGCAATGCTAGAAGATGAGTGTGAGCAACAAATCCAGTGGGACATGGCTCAGTTTGGGTCATGTGGAGGATTCCCTCCCCACAGGATGACCATGATGCCCCTGATGCCCACACCATGCCACCCACCCTGCTGTGCCACGGCTACATGTGTCAGAGGTCTCCAACCCCACTGCCATTTCCAAAGACCCAAGCAAGCAAGGAAGCCCCTCCGACTCTGCCCCAGGAATCCGGTGCCTGAGGCCTTCAGGCTGTGGACATACGCATTCTCCCGCTTTGAGGCTTACCTGGGCAAGGAGCACTTGCTGGTCACAGAAGAAGGGCCTTCCTTCTCCTTGCGCATGCTTACCAGAGTAAAAGGCCCAGTGGACCCTGGCAGCCTCTTGAGGCCTACAGAGATAGCCAGGCTTGGGCTGAGGGCAACAACCGGATAGTACAGAGGCAGGGGGAAACCAAAACACACTCTCACTCAACAAACACTAAAGCCCAGTCTCCCTCTGTATGGTCTACCATACGAGTCAACCAAAGCAGGGTTCAGCTGGATCTTTCTTGACTGACAAACCTCCTCCATCTATATTATAGGTTATCTAAATTCCCTGTCACTATCATATAATCCCTGTAAGGGGAACCGGTCCCTGAGAGCTTGTTCACACTCGATTAACTGCAAGAGGGTTAAGTTGGTTCTCCCATAAACATTCAAATGGTGCTGATAAAATCCACTTACTACAGGCGCCTGTTTGCAGTAGAGTGACCTCTTCAACTTCCCCAGTCACTTCTGTGAGGTAAAACAGTAAATGCACTTAAATGTCTGTGCCCAGAGACCTTCTCCTTCAGTCTTTGGTTAACAGGAGCTTGGACAGAACTTTTAAAAGCCACCCACTCTACCACTGGAGGAAAACCTGTCAAGTCCCAAGCATTAGAGAAACCATCACGCTCCAACACAGCATTTGATTTGATTTTAGAGAGTAAACACAGATTAGACTCACTGCCTGTAGAGAGTCACATGAAAGCATTTTGGAACTTCATTGTCCCAAAGATGAATATATTATTGATTAAATAACACAAGGATAAAATAACTTGAAAGGCAGCTGTCCCAGTGCTGAAGAAGGGAGACATTTGTGGACCATCAAATCAGATAATCAAGAAAAATTAATATATGATGCAAATTTAGTTATTTGATTGGCTGCCTGAAGTCATTTCAATAGCTGTCAACTTTCTCTTTTATTTTGGACAGTGTGATCATTTTATAAACAGAAAGAGAAAGTGAACGAACACATGAAGCGGAATCACTGCCGACGCATGGCTGTTAGTGATCTTTTCTAGCTGCAGTTAGCCTTGCCGTCTCTCCTGCCTGTTGCTTTAAATACCACTTCAGGCCAGTTTGGCATCTCCAGCGCTGAACTCCCCCCAGTCCCAAGACTTTACCTCCAACCAACTTTATGATGGCTCCCTTGGGGTGCCCAACAGACAGCCCCCTGCAGCTTGTTTGTCCCTGATCTTCTCCCTCAGAATCTGCACTAGGTCGTCTCCCAGATCCCAGCCGGTGACAACTGCGCTTCCCAGTTGCTCAGCACGGAGTCACTGAGTCACCCTGAACTCCCTTCTCTCAAGAATACCACACCCAGCTCCTCAAGGGCAATTTTACCACTGAAACACATCCCGGATCCACACCACCAATTCTACTGTCATTGAGTTTTGCCAGTTCTTGTCAGGATGATTACAGCAGCCTCCCAATGGCAGACTCTGTTCCCACATTTGGTCCCCTACACGATTTATCCTTTTAAATAAGAAATCAGACCATCCTAGCCCTTGGCTCAAAATCACCCAATAGTGTCCTGCTTGCTTCAGCATCTGAACCAAAACTGACCTGATGAACCAAAGTGTCCATGGACACAGCCTCCATTCTGCTTGATTCAAGCCCTTCCATTGCACCTCAGAATGTTCAAGGAAAACACTCCCTGGGCTCTTCTTCTCTCTTCTCTATTCCACTTCACCTCCCAGGAGCCACAGAGCCAGAGTTGAGGAAAACCTACCCTGGGGCACCCTTGCAAGGCACTGAAAACCTGTGCTGTGCAATCTCACCTTCCCACTGACTGCCACTAGGTTTCTGCTGTTCCTGCACAATCATCCGTGTGTGACCTGAGCCGCCATGTTTGTTGTCTTCCTCTCACCAGAAAGTGACAGCCATGAGCCCAAGGCCCTTGCTCTGTTCTTCGGTGTGTCCCAGCACAGTACTGGACACACAGAGGATAACCAATTCATATTTAGACAAACAATTCTATCTGTTCCATTATCCAATAAATAGAAAAGATAGTCCCCTGTATATGCTTTCCTCACTGATTATGAAAATGGAAAAGTTCCAAGACTACTCAGGCTTTTCTTAGTTTTGTAAGCCTTGATAATTTTCTACTGGATGTAAATATGAATGTTTTTAAAATGCATATGGATGCATGAGACACCTAGTACTGATGGAAGATCACATCCTTACACTTCAGTATCTCCCTCACCGCTCCCAGCACCAGGGTGCAGATTGCAAAGCCTGCCTTGGATTCCAACTCCAGCGACTTCTCTCCTTGGTCCCCATTCGGGGAGGCCCAGGCGGACACAATGTCGAGACGCTCACGCCCACTTCTCATCTTGAGGTAAGCCTTGTCTTCTCTCCACTTCTTACTCTAAAATTTTCAGACCTAGAGGGAAAAATACAAAATAGTAACACAAGCACCATGCATGCTCCTTAGGTAGTTTCTCAGTTTTTAACCTTTTGCCACATTTAGCTCCTCTTTTTCTCTCACAAGTATGTTTTTTTTTTTTCTAAAATTTTTGATAGCTATTTTGGTTACACATACCATTTTAAAACCAAAATAATTCAACAAGTATCTCTTAAACACGAGAGCATTCTTCTTTCTATCTGACCTCAGTGAAAGGATCATGCTCAGAAAATTTAACATCGTTCTCCAGGATGTTCATTATCCATATTCAAAATTCTCAAATTTCCAAAAATGTTACAGATAGGTAGGTAGGTAGGTGGATAGATAGATAGATAGATAGATAGATAGATAGATAGATAGATAGATAGATAGATAGATGGATAGATAGACAGATAGATAAATGATCTAATCATGGATAACAAACCATATTTTAGTTACTGTATGTATTATGGTTTGTGTCTAGTTGTCCCCCCAAAACCTCATGTAATCACTAGCATGGCTTCTAGAGTTTTGGATTGATTCATGATCCAATGCTGGGATTATGGGTGTGGTTGCTGCACTCACCCAGGGCAGATAGCCTGAAAGCAATATGGAGAGAGGAGAGAGGCTTGCTAGCTGCCTCAGCTGCGGCTCCTCCCTTTGCTCTTCTTTTTTTTTTTAATGTATTTGGGACAGGGGTCTCACTACACAGCTCGGACTCATAGTGATCCTCCTATTTTCAGCTTCCCCAGGGCTGAGGTTACAGGTGGGTGCCACCACATCTGGTTTCAGTTTCAGGGGCCAGATTGGCATGACTGGGGACATGACCAGCACCATATGCAGTTCCAGGGATCAACCACAAGTCCTTGCACTTGCCAGGCAGACGCTTAGGTCACTGAGCTATCTCTACTACCTCTCCCTTTGCTCTTTGCTATCTTCCACCACAATTAGCTCTTGCCGTCTGTCATGAACTACTCTGCCTTGGAGCCAGCTGAGTATGGACTGAAACCTCTACTTACTTTGAGATAAATCAACCTTCCCTTCCTTCATTTTGGGTGTGGGGTATTTGTCCCAGCCATGAGAGAAAAGTAACTGAGACAACATCTCTCACTTTTTGGCATCCTAGCCAGTCAGTTCTTTATTAGCAGATCAAGGCTCAAGATTTCTAGCAAAACTTTTAGCTGAAAGCTCACCTTTTAATGGATGCCCTGACAGCCATAAGGAGACAGCGTAGGGAAGCAATTACACAGCCAGGCCCACTCAGATCCGAACGCTGCAGCACCATTCCTGAGCTGGAGAAAGTCCCTATTAACTCCCGCTGTCTGCTGCACCATTTATGGGATGTGGCTGACGCCCTCCCGCTTCTCAGAGCCCGGGTGTAGACTCAGCGGGTTAATATACCCCGAGCGCTAGGAAAAGGTCTGGTGGTGCGGCAAAGGCTGGGCAAGCTTTAGCTCTCAGCGTTTTAGAGCAGGCTTGACATTTCCACCGAGAGGCTGAGCTAGAGTGTGAGAGAGCTTGGCAGGAGCGTTGTAGCTTCCGAACAGGAAGACCCAGTGGACTGGCTGGGATTTCTAATTAAACCTATTTTAGGCTTGGATGTACACAGGGTCTGTGCCTCGCCTGCCTCTGGCATGTGGCACTAGAAACAGTGGTTCTCAACCTTTCTAATGTCGTGACCCCGCAATACAGTTCCTCATGTTGCGGTGAACCCAAACCAAAAAATAATTTTGGTGGCTACTTCAAAACTGTAATTCCAAATAAATAAAATTGTAGGCGACCCCTGTGTTTTGGTCGTTCGACCCCCACCGGGGTTGCGACCCACAGGTTGAGAACCACTGCACTAGAGGGAGGCTGGTGTCCACCACAGACGAGCTGTCTTGGCGTGACTTGCCCCTAGATGGCAGCAGAGATACCGAGGCTCTCTGGGCTCCTTCGGAGGGAAGACAACTGTCACCAGTTCACAAACCATAAACACGCTGGGAGGTGGGCTTGACCCTATGGACTACATATGGTTGTTTACAGGAAGACGAACCAATGTCCCCAAGTAATAGCAGCATACATTACCTTAAGGCCATTAAAGCTAATCTTACCTGTAGCTGTTTCTCAAGACTAAATATATCCCTCTAATGCACTCATCTCTGGCAAACCATGGTAACATGAGGCTGTATAGATCTGGTTCCAGCAACTTAATTCTGGGGCGAGCAGCTGAGTACCGGGGGTGACTTCGTGAGATCGCTGCTGCGGAGCCAGGCTGCAATGGCAGGGAGAATTTGTCATTTCTGTGTAGAGCGGGGCTCAAACCCAGCCACCCTCTTCCTGCTCCTAGTTATCCACGTGCATAACTTGTGTCAATTTCAAGACCATGCCGTGAGTGTTTCTTGCTACTAAAGCTGAAATTTTCCCCTATATTTTAGCTGCCTGCAAGACAGAGATCTCTTTTTAATATTGCAGAGCAGTCAGAAATAAACTACAAACAATGATTCGCAGCATCACAGCTTGTGCTCTGCACCCCAGACAGTGGAGCAGGGCGCTGTGCAGGACCCTGGCAGCGAGGAGCAGGCAACTTGGACTCTCCACTCAGCAGCTAACCACTTTTGTGACCTTAAACATGTTATTCAGTCTCCCCATGCCTCGGTTTCCCTTTTGTAAAATGGAAGTGATCACAGGACCCGCCTAGCCAGGGTGGTTGGGGAAAATGGAGGAAATTCTGGGTGCGAAACTCTTCCAACCGTCCCTTGGGCTGGGCCAGAGTCGGGCAGCGCTCATGACCCAGGATGAGGACGTCTTTGGCAAGGATTTGGGCCCTACTCAGTGTCCCCTCCTCGGTAATCATGGCGCACAGTAGGTCAGGGGCCAGTCCACCCACAGACCCTTGGCATCCACAGCTATCTGGAGAAAAGGAGTATGTTCCCCTTCGCCAAACATACATGAAGAAAACACGCACACTTGCTACGCCTTCCTCTGAAGAGAGCACCGGCCCCGCCTGGCCCCCTTCTCCCTCAGGGAGACATCTTCTCTGGGACCCCAAGGACTTGCTGGATTCTCTCAGTGTGGGGCGCTTTACCACTTGTGTCTCTCTTGCTCATTTGCATTCTCATACAACACTCTAAAAACCTTCGGGTTCCTTCTGCGGGCACCCATGACACAGAAGTCCTCCCTCTTTTAATATAGGGTGAAGAGATAGACAAGTACGTGAACTGCTCTTTAATGCATAAAAATAAGGATAATTCCTTCAGTGACTGCAAAGTCCTTTAAAGGGGAAAAATGACTTTAGAGGGTTTTAGAAAATAGCTGCCCCAAAATTAATTCAAGGAGGGGGATTAAGAAGACGTGGGTATGAATGCACAGAAGCGCAGCACTTTCTAACCTGGTGCTGTCTTATTGTCGAAACTGCATCTGTGCTCATACATCTGGTCAAGAAAGACTTGAGGACTCACATTCATATAATTCTAAAAGGGCCAGGTAAACTCTGTTAGTCAGAGCCGGTTAAGGGTATGCATTGTTTGGGGTTTGTTTGTTTTTCTTGTTGCTTAGTTGGTTGATTGGTTTTCTGTTTTTGTTTTTGTTTTTGAGACAGGGCCTCATCTCATAGTTCAGGCTGGTCTTGAATTCACTCTGCAGCTCAAGCTGGGCTAGAATTCATGATAAACCCTGAAACCACCATGATCTTCCTGACTCAGCCTCCCAAGTGCTGGGGTTACAGGGCTGCACTGCCACACTCAGCGTCTGCAGCGTATACTCTTGAAAGCACACTGAGCCACACTGCGGCTTTCTATCTGTGACCGTTATAGGTGCACTCTTGACAAGGACGAGGGACTAGGCTCGTGACCCCAACGCAAGCATTTCAAAGAGCCAGTCGTCTAGAAATGCACTGAGTCAGGCATAGGGCACAGGCCTGTGACCCCTGCACTTGGAAGGATGAGGCAGCAGGAGTTCAGGCATTGTCACGAATCTAAGGCCAGCCTGGGCTACAAAGTGAGTTCAGCGCCAGTCTGAGGGACATAGTGGGACCTAACTTCAAAATAAAACAAAAAGCTATGGAAGTCACCTAATTTTTCCTCTGTCCTGTGCACATCCTATGGCTCGGGACCTTGGGCAGCTAAAGCACAGCTGAATAAAGTACCGCTGCATTTCTCCCCACATGCATTTTTCCATCTTGCTGAAAACTCAATAAAATCCAAATAGTTTGTGTGCACAATTCCACTGCAAAAATTGGAAGAAAAGAGTACCCAATCCCACAGCACCCTGAAAGGCCGGCTCGCTGATGGTGGGGCAGCCCGGGGTGTTCACAGTCAGACTGCAGGGCTTGGGTGCCACCCGCCGCACTTGTGAGCCAGCAGATCTCACCAAGATGCTGTGCTTTTGATGGTCTCGTGCAGCACGCAGACCCCACCTGGGACAGATACGGGAAATACTTCATCCCTTGCCTCGGGATGAGCTCCTGCCACGCTGCTGGGGCCACCGTGGGACCCACGCTTGTATCTGATGATCATCTCAGTGTCCGCTGCGGGGCTCAGCCCTTCCCCCAACAGGCTTGGAGCAGGATGCATGACAGGGATGTCAGCACACCCATGCAGCTACAGCAGCGCTGCCCATAGGTACTGGCTCGGTGTTGGCCATTGCAGGGGCAGCACCAGAGGCCTGCAGCACTGAGAACCCAAAAGGAAGCTGCACAGGACCAGGAAACAAACAGAACCACAAACATCAAAGTCTTGGAGATGCTGAAAAGGAGACTACTGCACATAATTGCTCCTGTTCCCATCCCCAGCTGTCCCCTTTCCCTTAATTACAAGGGACTCAAGGCAGAGAGGCCTCTGGGGGTTCCCACCAGACCCACCGCAGGCACTCAATTGAGCTAATAAGTATGGATACTGAGACTCGAATGTTCTCGCTTCTATGTGCTTTTTCCTTTTTTTTTTTTTTTTTAAATAAGTGAAACTCTTTGGTTTGTCCTTTAACCAGGTTTCATAGAGTAGTTTCAAGGTGGCTTGTTTGAAGGTAAGCAGCAGGAGTCTTAAGAACTTAATTTTAAGAAATTCAAAGAGCAAAGAATGTCCTTTGTTCTTTGAGTTTCTTAAACCTATATTTCATACCCTTTCATAATAATTTGTCTTTTATAGATAAAATATACACAAACCACCTAGGAAAAAAAAAGCATCTGACATGACCTTGGGCGACCAAGTTCTTCTGTTTTTAAATGACATGCACAGAGTATATTATTAAGATTTCTATATGGCAGCTTTTGGAGCACATACAACAGCTCAGAAAGAGAATTTACCGTTTCTTTATTTCTCAGTTCAAAAATAAGGGCAAAGAAACTTACTCATAGCATGTCTTTTTTTTTTTTTTTTTTAAGGTTTTCATTTATCATCTCCTGGGAGAAAAAAAAAAAAAAAGTGATACAGGCAGAATCCCAACATGATAAAATCAGAACTAAAGTAACAGTGGCTGGGGGTGGGGGCAGAGGACCTCTAAGTGAATGATTATGATCCCAGGTCCTAAAAAAATTATTCTTCTCTGGCTCTGTCATCTGACCCCACTGCAGACTGGCTTTTGTCCACTTCACAGCACTTGGGCCATTAATGATCTCCTCCAGCCCAAAGTGAGCGCTCCCTGTTCTGTCGCTGCTCACTTTAATCTATTTGTTGCCTTTGTCCAACTCAACCACCATTTTCCTCCTCCTCCATAAGCCTCTCCTCTCCTAATTTTCTCTGATCCTTTAGTATTCCTTTTCTTTTCCATCTCATAATATATTTTTAAAAATAAAAATGACAACGATAATTAGAGAAGAGGGGGAAAAAACGAAGCCCGTTCCAACGCTATCATATGATTGTATTTTTTTTTCCTCTATCCCCCCCCCCCCGCAACATCCCTGGCTGGCTTTTATAGCTTAGGAAGAGATAGCCTTCTTTTTGTATTACATAGTTTCTTTTAATTATTTCCCATTACCACATAGTCTTCATAAACCCCTGCATGTAATTCTTTGTGAAATAATTTCCACTCTCTTGGGCTCTTGTCTCCTGCGTCCTCTAAGTGAATTTACCCCTCTTCACCCTCCAAATCGACTGATGGCCCCGAACTACATCTCGAATCCTCCTTCCTCCCTTCATGTACAACTCTGTTGTAAAGACAAAAATCTCTAAATAAAAAAAAATAAAAAAAATAAAAAAAGCAAAAAACCTGCTGATTCCTACCAAAACACTCAAGAGGGTAATCTGGCAATTTAGATAAAAGACATGGGCTCTGAAATACCTAAAACATCGTTTCTCTAAAAGTTCTTTAATGTCTGGAGAAAAGTGACAGGTAAGTACAGCACGCAGTTACTAGTTTTCAATAAATAAGAAGTAGAAAATTGCTTTCCAAATTCCCTTCTAGATTAGAGAATGAAATATTAGTACCTATTAGTCTATTAGAAAAAAGGGAGTGAGTCTGTGAGCAAAAAATAAAAAAAAGATGGATGAAGAAAACTTAAATTAAGCAAAGCTACATAGTTCTCCTTACTGTAAAGATCTCTCATGGCATCTAGTAGAGTTGGCCAGTGCTCAGTAAATATTTGCTTATAATACAATTATCTACTGTGAGTCTCTGGCAATAGCTACCTATAATATTATCCCAAAAGGGGCTGGTGAGATAGCCTAGTGAACTAAGCACCTGCTTAGGCAAGTACAGGGACTAGGGTTCGGTCCCTGGCATCACGTGTAACACCAGCCCCGTCCCTTAGCATGCTGAGCTGGCCACTAAGACTGGGTGTGGTGTCACATGCCTGTAATGCCAGCGCTGGGTAGGCTGAAAACAGATGGATCACTATGAATCAGAGCTGTGTAATGCGACCTTGTACCAAATACATAAAAAAAATTATGATAAGCTGACCGCTGCCATTGCAGATTATGATATAGGTCAATACTAGCATTAAAACATATCAACTACACACAATAAAAAATTAGATGATATAGTAGCATGAAATCTTATATACTATGTCTAGCACAATCATAAAGTATAATTACATATACAATATAAGTAACATGATAGGGACATATATACTAAAAAGATTATTATTATTCTTATTTGGTAGATTACATATGACTTTCACTTTGTATTTTACATTTTAAGTCTTGTTTATTGTTTGTTATTTTTCCATTTGATTTTGTTAGAAGAAAGCAATAAAGTGATTTCCACTTAAACAATTAAACAGAAGGAGCATTCAGTGGAATTGCATCGCACTCAGGGCCGCTGGTGTAAAACTTTAGATCACGAGCCAATCTTTCAGGAAGCTTTCCAAAGTTAAGCATCTTAAACACAAGGTGATCTTTAAACATTCTATTTCATTCAGAGCAGCAGCAATGAAAGTCATGCTGAGGGGCTGGGGAGATAGCTCAGGGGCACAAGTGCCTGCCCGGCAAGCGCTAGGTCCTGAGTTCCATCCTTGGTTCCACATAAAAAAGAAAGTCACACTGAACCATAGGTTAGAATCTATTTAACTTCTTCACACTCAAATTCTCAAGTGTTACTCAGCTATCTAAAGAGTAACTTGAAGCTTCCCAAGGGTGCTGGGGAACGAAGCTAGAATCAAGCTCCAGGCCTAGCTCAGCCCCTGCTCCTGGTTACACAGCTGGGCTCCGAACAGGGTGTTTTGTCCCCATGTCCTCAGCTCCATAATGAAGCTTTGAACCACGTGGATGTTGTGTAGGATTCCTGTATGTACAGTGGACTGATTTCACCTAAAATGTGGCATGTTAGCTGTGAGGAACGTTTTTGAAATGAAATGCAGAGATGTGATCAGTCAAACCATTTTTTCTACTTTCTCCATGGGCTGTAAACAATCCAATAGATAAATATGTAAATCAATAAACACATCCACCTTGTATCATTTCCTTAGAATATATCAAGTGCTATCTGTATGCGGGCAGCTTACCCACGAGTTCTATTTTTAGGACCTAGCCTACCAAATTATTCAAGAATGTAAGTAAAGCTTTCACTTGATAAAGACACAAATTTCAACACTCAAACTTTAAAAATCAGGACACTGACAGAATATGAGGAAGCAGAAGTGAGTACGTTATTGTAGAAGCCACAACATGAAGCCATTAAAATGGTGTACAAAATACTCAATGTCCTGGAAAGACATTTAGAGCCTATTTCTAAGTTGAAAAAAGAGGCTATAAAACAGCATGTATGATATAATCCCATTTTTATTGTAAAATATTTATGTATATGTAGGGAAAGTTATAGAAAAATCTAGCACCCAGATTTTATCTTGGAAGCTTCTAGTTGCTGGGTCTGTATCTCTTTTCCAAGCTCGACAAAATTCAAATGCATTATTTAGAGAGCAATAAAATCAGCAGCTCTGTAAAAATTTCCCCCATAGCTTATTTCTTTACTACTCTCGGTAGTATAAACAAATAATTTATAACTAAATAAAAAATAGAATTCAATTAAACAACATCTGCAAATATTTGCTTAATATGGTAGTATTAATTGTGCCACCTTTCCCTCCCCCACTAAGTAATAAAAGCATGGCAAGGACAGAAATGTATTTTTAAATGCCTTTAAAGAAATTACATTTTCATATAATTCTATTCCCTGCCGCACAGCGGTCCAGCATGCTGAGTGGTCTGCACACACACCTGTCCGTACAACTGAGATTCTGATAGCAGTGCAGGAGTCGGGCTCCTGAAGATTTGGCCTAAGCAGGAAGACTCAGCAGTCTGTGTTAAGGAGTAATTTCTAGCAGTCTCTGCAATGCCATGCACACCTTTCATGCCTTTAAAATCCAGAGATTAGCAGAATGCTTTTAAATAAGTGACAGACCTGTGGAGAGCTGAAAAATTTTACTTTGCCTGGAACATTATAAAGCGTACCATCTATAGCCTCTGTCATTTAAAATAAAAGATATTTTAGCCTGGAAAAGTGCTTGAGTTTGGCTTTTCTTCTTTTTTTCCTTTTGCTGGTATGTGTGTGTGTGTGTTTTGTTTTGTTTTATTTTCTCTTGTGGCCCTGAGGATGGACTCAGGGTCTTGTGTATTCTAGGCAAGTGCTCAGCCACTGAGCTACCCTCCAGCTTCAAAAGCCCTGGCAGAATCCATCAGTTTGGTTTTCTTAGTATAACTAATGCACCGGTCACATTTTCCTCCTCTTGCTGCAGAAAACTTAGCAGCAGGTGAAAATTGAGCCAACACTGAACAGTAAGTAAACACCCTACACAAGAACACACTGCACACTTGCTCAAGCCTGAAGGCACTGATCAACTTTCAGAGGACACGTAAGGACATGAACTAGTTTTCATTCTATGTTGATGGAGCAAAGGAAATTTTTTTTGGCTTCAAGTTAGTTTAAATAATAAAACAAGGGCCAGCCAGATAGCTCAGCAGATTTAAGCACCTACTTAGACAGAGTCAAGGGCTGGGGGTTCAATCCTTGGCCTGCCGTGCCAGCCCCATCCCAGGGAGCTCTCTGAGATAGTGATTGAGACTGGGCGTGGTGGCAGCCTGTAATCCCAGTGCTTAGGAGGCTGAAAAACAAGAAGGATCACTACAAATCAAAGGTCTGTGAGACCCTGTAGATCCTGTAAGACCCTGTACTAAATACATATAAACATAAATCAGTATAAATAAAAATAAATAAAAAGTTTTAGGGGGCTGGGGAGATAGCTCCATGGCACAAGTGCCTGCCTGGCAAATGCAAGGTCATGAGTTCGAACCCCAGTCCAGCCAAAAAAAAAAAAAAAGTTTTTTAAAAATAATAATGATTAGCCAGGCATGGTGGCGCACACCTGTAATCCCAGCACTTGGGAGGCTGAGGCAGGAGGATTGGTATGAGTTCGAGACCAGCCTAGGCTACAAAAGTGAGCCTAAGGCCGGCCTGAATTGCATAGCGAGATCCTGCCTCAAAAAGACAAAATAATAATAGCAATAGTAATAATGATAAAACATTAAAACTAAAATGACTTCCATGACCCTCTCATGTTCCCCAAGCTTCAGTCGTTTCTTTTTGGTCATAGTTCTATAACACCTTTATCATTTAATTTTTTTCCTTTAAGGATCCCTCCAAGGCAAAGGTTTCCATGAAGCCAAGGGTTTGCTAGGCTGGCTGTGCACGGTCAATCATCCTACCACTGGGACAGGCTGCCTGCTGGAGTCTGCCAACCCTCCTGTCCCCCACTGAGGCCCAGGTGTTAAGCAACGCATTCATGGTCTTATATAGACACAGATGACGAAACAGTGGGTAGATCTGAAAAATGACAGCAGTAAGGCGCAGTGGTGCAGGCCTAGAACCCAGGAAGCTGAAGCAGGAGGAACAAGCTTCACCCTAGGCAACACATCAGCACATTTTAAGAGGCGTCATCCCCAAACAGTTCCTTAGAAAAGAAAATTCATCGCAGTGCCCAGGAGATGCTATGTCCAGCCTATCTGCCAGCGCAGTGACCTCTCCTTTCCAGTGCACATCTTTCTTCGTCTTTTGAATTCTTACTTCCTAGAGACTAGAACTGACTCTCATTTTATTTCAGGTCACGCACAGCTCCAAAGAGAATATTTTACACCCTTGGTCAATGAATGCTTCCACAATGAAGGTCTACACACTTTTCCCCATTGGTTTAATACAGCGATCCTAAAAGCTACTTTTATTATTTTGCTTGTCCCCCTCCCATTTTATTTTTATGCTTCTCAGTTTTTATCATCTCAGTTTACAATGTGGCACAGGAAAGACAACGTTGAGGCTTACATTAAAGAAATGTGAGCAATGAATGTAAGGAAAAAAAATAAACGCTTCATCTGCTGCCAGGTGCTCTATTTCGAAAATGCCTAAATTCTTAAAATTTCATAAAAAGTGGGATTGGGCTGGGGAGACAGCTCAGTGATCTCAGCACCTGCCTGGCTAGCGCAGGGACTGGGGTTCAAGCCCTGGCACCGTATGCTTCGCTGGCCTTGCCCCCAGGCTCTCTGAGCCTCTCACCAAGACTGGGTGTGATGTTGCACTGCCGTAATCCCAGCTCTGGGGAGGTTGAAAACAGGAGGATCACTGCGAGTCCAAGCTGTGTGGCAAGACTCTGTACCAAATACAAAAGAAATACAACATTTTTAAAAAATTATTTTTTAAAAGTAACCTTTAAGACATAGCCAGATAAAGTACGTGTTTATGTTTATGCAAACAACTCAAATACTTGAGTAAGTGTTGAGCTACACTGTATTTGCCTTTTCCAGTTTCCTCCGTGCAAGGAATCATGAGCAGAGAAATCTCCCGCAGCGCCCTGTACGAGGTGGTGCACGAGGGCCTGCATGGGAACCAGCGCAAGCGCCGGAAGATTTTAGAGACCGTGGCGCTGCAGATCGGCGTGAGGAACTAGGACCCTCAGAAGGACGAGCGCTTCTCGGGCATCCTCGGGCTGAAGGCCACGCCCCACCCCAAGTTCTCCCTGTGCGTCCTGGGGGACCAGCAGCCCTGCGATGAGGCCAAGGCCGTGGACATCCCCCGCATGGACATCGAGGTGCTGAAGAAGCCCAACAAGAATAAGAAGCTGGTTAAAACGCGGGCTGAGAAGTCCGATGCCTTCCAGGCCTCAGTGTCTGGAATCGAGCAGATCCCACGAATCCTGCGACCCGGCCTCTACAAGGCTGGCGGGCTCCCTTCCCTCCTGACCCACAACAGAAACATGGAGGCCAGAGTTGAGGAGGTGAAGTCCGAGATCAAGTTCCAGATGAAGAAGGTCTTGTGTGTGCCCGTGGCTGTTGGCCACGTAAAGATGACAGATGAC
>PVJA010010240.1:0-29137 GCA_004027025.1 Myocastor coypus
TTTTTTTTTTTTTTTTTTTTTTTTTTTTTTTTTTTTTTTTTTTTTTTTTTTTTTTTTTTTTTTTTTTTTTTTTTTTTTTTTTTTTTTGTCTTTTTGAGACAGGGTCTCAGTATGCAGTTGAGGCTGGCCTTGAGCTCACTTTTGTAGCCCAGGCTGGTCTCGAACTCGCACCGATCCTCCTGCCTCAGCCTCCCAAGTGTTGTTTTTGTTTCTTTAAAGACAGGGTCTCACTATGTAGTAGTTTAGGCTGTTCCTGGACTCACTATCTCTATCTAGCTCAGCCTGCCCTTGAACTCCTGAAGGACCTCCTGCTCTAGCCTCCCGAGTGCTGAGATTACAGCCATGTGCCACCACAGCTGCCTTGCCTCGTAGATCTTGAGGCCACTCCACATTCATCCCTGCCCTGGACTCATGTAGAGGGGCAGAGAGAAGATGGATGGGGCAGTCCATGTGACCAGCTCCTAGGGATGAGGCCTTCCAGGCCAGCCAGCCCTCCTTGGGGGCAGAGCGAGCTGCTACAGGGCTCTCCTCATGGTAACAGACACAGGGGAGGCCCCGCTGGCCTTGGAAGGTTTATGTCTTTAACATTCTAAATAGCAGGCTCAGGAGCCTCCCAGGATGCACACGCCCCTCTCACACTATTTGCTTTAGGCTCCCCGTATCAAGACCCACCCTGTGTCCCAAAGCCAATAAATTACACCTCCCGGCTGCTGCCAGTGACCAGACTTTAAAGGACTGGGAAAAACAGGTGAGAGGTGAGCAGACCATGCCGGGGCCTCATCTGGATGGTTCTTTCAAGGTTCCTTAACATGCCCAAATCTCCCAACCCAGTCAGCCATCCTGCCTGGGGAGATGATCCCACTGCAGCAGTAAGGGAACAGGTAAGCAAAATGCTGCACAGGCACGGTTCCAGCAGTGTAAGGAGCACAGTCCCAGCAGGGCGCGGGGCAACTCCACTAGGTGATCTTCACACAGAACCCCAGAAGACGCTGCCACTGAGCATTGCAGGGGCCGGGGGTACTGGACACAGTGCAGCACAACAATTTAGTGCAAAAGACAAGATCAGGGCAGAATGCAGACACTCGGAGGAGTCAGGCCATGGGGGGATGTTTTTGTTTGACAATATTTTCCTTTGGGAGACCAGATGGTTGGCATAATAAGAGTTTTAGAGTCCAGCCGTTCCACACTAGTGGGCAGCCCTCTAGCTGCCCCAGCAAGGCTGCTCTGATGTGCTTGGGCTGAGGACAGCACAGGGTAATGAAATCCCGCCCTTGTCTCCTATTCCACCCTTCCCGGGCCCCCTGCCCTCTGACTACTACAGAGAACAAAGGGTCAGAGCACACTGCTAGAAGGATGACCTGGTGCATATGTCATCAGAGGGCTCTGGAAAGGGGGTAGAACCCCTGTGTGTCACCCTTTATTCCAGGACTACCCTTCAACACAGCAGAGGTGGTAACTGACACTTAATAATGGGGAAATGAACCAGAAAGACCCTGGATGTGCTCAAGTTGAAGCTTGAGCTAGATCTGCAATCTAACTGTGAGTCTCCTTGGGGACTGACCAGCACTGAGGAGCGGAAGAGCTGCTTGGCTGCCCTGGCAGAAGGGGCTCAGCCTGGGTCCAGGCAGTGGGAGAGGAAATCCAGCCGCTGCCACCTCCATGGAGTTTAGCTATAGCACCATCTTGGAAATTTCTTCTCTGTCCACAAATCCCCATCCTCTCAGCTCTCCCTGCTACAGAGAATGCTTAAGAGCTTGTAAGAGTCAGAGACAGGAAAAGCTTGAAAAAATGAACAGTCATATCTCATCTTAAAAACAGGAGGCCAGGGCTAGGGGTATAGCTCACAAGGGAAACCCTTGAGTTCAGTATGCAGCAGTGAAAACAAACGTGAACAACAAAATCCAAGGCCAAAAGAGGCAGAGTCCAGAAACAAGATGCCACTACAGAGATCCACAACTACTGCCACTGAGTTTACCAGGCCACAACAGCCCCTAGGTCCTCCTGTGGTCCTTACAGGGACAGCTCAGAACCACCTAGCAGCTGTTCTAGCAATGCCCAGGCTGCTGGTGCCACTTTCACAAGACACTGAAGAACTCAATCTGGTCACCTCAATTGCTCTGCACTCAGCCCACCCAAAAACTCACAGCCAATGAGAGCTCACAGTAATACAAACAGCTGACATGTCCAAATCAAGGCCTAACAAATGAACTCCGGCTCTTGCAAAGACATAGTAAGCAGCCAGAGAACTATACAGGAAGTATTTATCAGAAATAGTCATTAAGTAAGTTTTTTAAAAAGAAGCTCTAAATCTATAGTGTATGTGCAGGTAGGTGTTAACCTGTATCTTCTATTTTCTACAATTACAAAAACCTCAATGTACTGGGATCGGGGCTACTGTGCGAAGGATGGCTGGCACTCAGCTCAGCAGGCAACCTGGCCTTCACACTGCCCATACCTGCTATCAGGGAAGGCATACCTCTCTTAAAACAAAGAGGGCATGGAGGACAGAGTGGTCAGGGACCACTGAGGGTCAGGAGGTGAAGCAAAACACCTGGCCTGGGACTCATAGGCACAGGCTGGTGATATGACAGCTGTGTTTCCTTGCTGTCATCATGGGAGGCTGGGTGAGGCACAGTCCCCACCCCATGCACCTCCTCAGAGGAAGCAGGGAGGGTGCTTCTGCCAGCTCCACACCCTGTTGCTGCAGAGATTCCAGCCAAGACTGTGCCTGCCAAAACTACAGTTCTCACACCTATAAATGCAGACCACGCCTGGCCCCTGGAGCAGTTGGCAATTTCAGGCTCTGGAGTCCTGCTGTGAAGGTCACAACACAGGATGTCATGACTTTCCATGCAGAAAGTTCCTGGCTGGGCCCTAGCCCTCTCACACAGAAGGGATGAGGTAGGCACTGGTTACAAGGTGAGAGATGTTACCATCTTCTGTTACCAGTCCACTGTGATTCTCTTTCCTGCACTCTCAGGTCTGTTTCTGAGAAATGGGGTCAGGTGCCAGTACGGCAGGTCTCTGAGCTGCTGCTTCTGCAGAACAGCCACAGCCCACCACACTAAGACAGAACTAAGATAATTCAGGGTCTGAGATAACTCAGGAGCTGAGGGTGGGGCCTTGCAGGTACTTCCCCTAGAGTGGAGCAATGTGCACCAAGTCAAGATGATGCCAAGGATCTGTCACATGCCCGAGAGCAACAATACCACCCCAGGACCCAGCCCACAGAGGAGTGACAGTCAGGAAGCTTCTGCCAGACTGGACTTCAGCTGGGTGGCACTGTGTTCCAAATGGGGAAGCACGTGTAAGCCGGGAATCAGGTTTCCCAGCTTTGAAGGAAGCAGGAAGACCATGGCCTCGTTCCCTTTGCAAGATGAGGCACGTGTGCACATGCTCATGCATGCGCATACGTGCACACATACACAGCCACTGTCACAGCTCTTGCTGGTGCAGACCCTTGGGAGCAGGGCATGGGAGGTCTTCCCCGTCCTCCCATCTGCCAGCTCCAGCCCAACAGAGGGCTAATAATGGACAGGCCCCTGCATCAACCTGGGAGCTGCTTCCCAATCTGAGCTTGCTCCATCTATAGTACTTATTTTTTCAAGGCCCACTGCTGAATCAGGAATTGTCTCAACATTTATTTCTCCATGACTCTAGGTTAAAATAAACAAAAAACCCATGATGAATCAGCTATGCCGGTTAATGGACCTGGTCATCAGCTATAGGTCTGTGTGGTATGTACGAAGCCATCAGGCCTCCACCATGGATGCCAAGTGACCTGGAGGGTGCCCACGGCTCTTAGAGCCATTGGCCGGTTGGGATGGTAGGGCAGAGGAGCTGGGGAGGAAAAGGAGCAGAGCCTGCCACCATGTGGGAGCTGGGCCAGGCTAATCTGGGACAGCTCAGCCTCAGGCAAGATCTGTTACACCTGAGGGACTTGGAGTGCTCTCTGGCTATGCCTCCCCAGCAAGATCCACCACACCCACTTAGTGAGACTACAGCTTCAGGCTTCTGGGCCTCCATTAGTCAAATTCCACCCTTAGATTCTAGAGAGGTGTGTTCTCCTGAAGGCCTTGCTCTGCAGCTCTTAGCCAAAGGTGACCCCAAGCATGCCCTGCAATCATCAGGACACTTCTGAAAGGCCTGGCAGCTGGGTCACCCAAGTCACCTGGAGGAACAGGCTGCTCTACCCCCCGAACCCTGGAAGCTATTCCTCTACTGGAGTAGGAAGGTCACTACTATCCCCCCACCAAGGGAGCAATGGCAGGGCTGTGGCCTCCAGGCTCCAATCTCCAATCCATAAGCATCCTGCTGGGTCTGGTTCTAGACTTGGGGCACAAATGAATAGAGGTCTCCTCCCTAGGGGGACACAACCTCTGGGTACCCTGTCCTCCAAGGTGGGCCACCCATAGCCCTAAGTCAAAGGTGCAGTACAGTGGGTCTGGCTCTCAGAGAACCTTCCGGGATCTGATGTGCTCTGGTCAGAAGAGCCCACTACTCCTGGTAGGCAGCAAATACAGGTGGCATAGGTGCTGTTGAGGCAGTGACCCAGGGCAAGCAGGAACCCACCTGCCAGAGCCTCCAGAGGGTGGCCCTGAAGCCACACTGTCTTTTCTAGTGACTTCTGGTCACCAGCCCAGAGCTAGTGGTCCTCCTGCCTTAAATGTCCTGAGCGACGGGACCATAGGTCTATGCTACCACACCCAGCTTTTTTTTTTTCAAGACAGCATTTTGCTATGTAGTCTAGTCTGACTTCAAACTTGTGACACTCCTGTCTCAGCTACCCAAGTGCTGGGATTTTAGGCATGCAGGTCAAGCTCGGCCTGTTTCCTTTTCAGTTTTGAACAGTTCAGAGAGGAACACAGCTCATCTGCTGGGCTCCCCAGTCCACAAAAATTGCATTTTGCCATATGTGTAACAGGTTTTCCCACCTCTTTGTCCTTTTTAAAAACAAAATCAGAAGCTGAGGAGATAGCTCAGTAGAGTAATAGCTTGCCTGGCAAGTACAAGGGCTTGAGTTCAATCCCCAGATCCACAAAAATAAAGGAATAAAGAAATAAAAACAAAATCAAAAGCTGGAGATGCACTGGTGATAAAGCACCTGCCCAGCATGTGGTGCAATGCCCTGGGTTCAATCTCTGGCCCTGAATAAAAATAAAATAATTTTAAAAAGCAGGCATGAGGGCTGGGGAGAAAGCTCCATGGCACAAGTGCCTGCCCCACAAGTGCAAGGTCATGAGTTTGAACTCTGGTCCCACCAAAAAAATAAATAAATAAATAAATAAAATAAAATAAAGAAATAAAAAGCAGGCATGGCAGCTACACTCCCTGTCCTCCCCTGGACACATCTAGAGCTACTGAGAGTCTAGACGCTGCCATACCTCTGCACAGCTCCTAACATCACATCCATTTGCCGCAGTAAATGGCTCACAGTGTCTGCAGTGGGCGGCGTGGGCTGCTTCCCAGGCCCACACTGGCATCCTGAATAAGGCAGGCAACTATGAGGCCAGACTGTGGGCTGAGTCATGCCAAATCACAACTCTGTCTGCACCTGCCACGGTGATTCTTTCCTGCCCTGCAGGCCTTTATCCTGAAGCCCACTTTGCTCTTCACTGGACACCACATTTGAGATCCACTTACATGGTCCAACATGCAAGTCTACTGTCTGACCCACCTGTCACTAACCAAGGATACTTCTTTCCTAATAAAGAGAGACTCAGAAGAGATCACCAAGGCCAGGGATGGTGGTACATGTCTGTAACCTCAGCTACCTGGGAAGCTGAGGCAGGAAGATCACAAACCACTTGGGCAATCTAGCAAGACCCTGTCTCAAAATAACAAGGGCTGGGGATGGAGCTCAGGGGAAGAGTGCTTGTCTGGCATGCAAGCGGACCTGGGTTCAATCCATAGTATCAAAATTTTAAATTAAAAACATACTAATAATACAGAGACTACCACCAAATCAAAGACAGCTGGCGCACTGGAACTTGGGCTCTGGCCAGTGACTGAAAGTCTCAGAACTAGACAGAGGAAACCAAAAGGTCCCCCATGGTCACAACAGATGCTGGAGAATGCAGGCACCACCCTGAGCCACACCAGCTGGAGTCTCTGGGCAGAGGGCTAATAACCTGGCAGAGACCTTTCCATCCCCAGCCAGGGACCTCAGGGGCTGAGGGAGACAGAACCCAGGGCCCAGCAGAGACCTCCATTCCCAGCATCAAGGATTCCTGGACCATAGCAGTCACACATCTAAACCAAGAGAAGGGACAAGGAGCCTGCAATGCCACGTGCAGGACAGTGTCTGGAACTGCTCTGGGGTAAGAAGGTGCCATGAGAGCCTCTGCAGCTGGCTTATGGTCCCTGTCCAGAGCACGGCCCACTGAGGTCCATGTGCCTAAAGGATGCTGCCCCTGGCAGATGAAGCTAAGGTCACCAGTATCACCATAGCAGAGCCCCAGTCACAGGTGTAATGGCAGAGACAATGTGGGGCCTCTGGGACGTTACACATGGGGATGCTGATCAAACAGGAAGGCTGCACCTGGCTCACTGCCACATACAAGGATGTGATCAAAACATACAGTAAATTTTTACATCTAAAAATGTATTTTAGTTAAGATACATAGCCATGAATCTCTCTCAAAATACTCCCCCTATGCTTGCCTCCTACTATAGCAGTTCTGGAGTCCTCTTTCCTGAGTGTTACAGTTTGTGTCTAGATGTCCCACAAAGCTTCATACAGTCATAGGTGGGGCTTTTTCAGAGGTGGCTGACTCCAGAAGGCAACAGTGTGATGGCACAGTTCATGGTGCAAGGCTGGGATTAAGGATGGGTGATTACTGTAACAGACCACTGGTGGGTTTGGCACGTCCTAATTTCAGCAGCCTGGATTGAATGAATATAAGGGACAGAAAGAGACTTGTCATGTCCCTTGCTTGCTTTGCTATCGTCTGCCTGCCATACACTGTTCTCTTCTGTAGTGGCCCTCTGCCACGCCACCCTGCCATGGAGCCAGCCAACTACAAAATGAAACCTCTGCAAAACGAGAGCCAAATAAACCTTCAGTTCCTTAACTTCTGGTGTTGAGTATGAAAATTAATTAAAAATGTCATTATAAAGTATGATATAAAATACAGTGAATACTGCTGCTGCCAAGTCCCATCCAAAGGAAAGGCAGCTTGTAGAAACCTAGCACTGTGTCCTCATCCACCTCATTTACCAAACCTGGCACCATCTGGCTCTTCTGAAGTCAAAATGACAGGGAAAGGTCAACATTTTCAATCAAATCAGGACATCCTGGCAGCCACAATATCACAAGTAGGCATTAGGAAAGAGGACTCAGAGCTGCAAGACGTGGCAAGAGTGATGGGACAAGTGTGCTCAAAGTGGCCAGGGGGAAGATTTTGAGGGGGTTTCGTGACATTGTGTCATCTAGTGGTAATAAAGTCTAAAATTTTAAACATGCACCTATTAGCTCCTCCTTGCTCACACTTTTTCTGGCAGTGCTAGGGATCAAACTCAGGACCTTATATATACTAAGCAAGTGCTCCATCATGCCACCATGCACCCCACCTGCACAGGTGTTTCTGTGGGAGTCGGGGTAGCTCCTGACCAAGCCCACAAGGTTGGGCTGCGTGTGGCACACCAGTGTTTAGAGAGTAAGACCGACAATGTAAAGAAACCACTGAGGAACAGAAGCAAAGAGAACCGAGAAGCAGCTCTAGAGCTGAGATCACAAGTGTCAAAGGAGGGGGGTTGTTGAGAGAGCAGCACAGCTGGATGAACACAGTGCTGCTCAGGATACGCTGAGGGGGCAGTGAAGGGGACACAGCCCTGTCACCAAAGCAGTGTGCACCCTCAAGAGAGAGACAGAGGGCCTGACTCTGCAGTGGCACAGAACACAAGGGGAAAGGGGCAGTAGGAGAAGCCAGACAGTCAGCAAGAGAATGTGGATCAGGGTGTGGCACTTGGCTCTGGGCAAAGGAGTGGGCAGCCACCGGCCACCGAGTACCACATGCGGGCTCGACCTGTGCTTCTCGCCTTCCTCCTCCTCGTCTCGGAGCTGCTTGGTCTTTGGCTCCCCATCTTCCTTGTCCTGCAAGAAAGGAAGGAAACTACTGCTCAGAGGGCCACTTCCACTTCCAGCCCAGGGCACACCGAGCTCATGAGGATCGGTCACCTTGGGAGCCACTGCTCCAGCGCCTCACAGTGCAACACTCAGTGGCCTCAGAGCCCAGCAGACAGGGGGATCTGGAGCTGGGCATACCACAGGGCCCATGCCACCTTCGGGGGTCTGAAGGGAGCAAGGGCAGGTAAGGCAGAAGGACCCATCACCAGCACCCAGGGATGAAATAGAGTTCAGGCCTCCTGAAGTCCTCTCCAGGCCCTAGGTCTCCCTAGAAACATCAGTGCATGGGTGGGGCATTGAGACAAGGTCTCTACATTCTTCAGGCTAGCCCTGAACTCACTACATAGCTTGGGCTGGCCCTCTTGCCCAGCTTCCAGTACTGGGTTTATAGGCACACACTGTCATGCCCAGTGAAAAATGCTAATTAGTTTCCTTTAAGGAACCATAGGAGACAGAGGCAAAAGGAATTCTGAGATTTCTATGGGAAGATTTTCTCCCAAATGTAGTTCTTTTGACCAGTCTCTCCCACTTCCCACTTTTTTTTTGGGGGGGGGACTGGGGTTCGAACTCACGACCTTGCACTTGCCCAGCAGGCACTTGTGCCTCAGAGCTATCTCCCCAGCCCCCCCACTTTTTGTTTTTGATGTTTCCCAAGATGAGATCTTGCCATGTTGCCCAAGCTAGTGTGTAACTTGTGACCCTCAGCCTCAGCCCCCTGCATGGCTGGGGTGTAGGTATGCTCCAGCTCTTCACACCTTTTTTAGCCTCAAGAAGTTCTGTTCATGTCCCCCTTGGCATCATGTGCCTGTTGCCAGGTACCCCAATGCTCACAGCAGAAGGGCACCATCTGCTTCTTCTACCTGCAGCACAGAGCAACTGTGGACTATCCCACTTGCAGTCTTGCTGCTGTGGATTAGCCACCCACCTGGCATGCAACTAGCTGTGGGTGTAAGGCTGAGCTTGGTGGTCAGGGGCAGGAGGGAGGACAGCAGGGAGCGCAGCCCCCACAGGGAGAGGCGGGTTAGTGCTACCCACATCCCCAGGGGCCCACAGGCTGGCTGTGGCATGCATCTGCCTTGCTAAGGGCTCACCTAGCAGAGTGGGGAGGCAGCGAGGGCGCATCTTCCCCCAGAAAGCCTTCTCTGCAGGCTGTCACTGCCAGTACCAGGTTCCTTGCCAGCCCTGGGCAAGGTCAGACTCAGCCAGGCTGCTAGCCCCACCTCCCACCACCCCTAGGTGTCCAAGTCATCCACCAACAGATGAGAAAATGCCCAAGGAGTTGTGACTTTTTTTTTTTTTAAGCCCATCCTCTGGCAGTTAGGGGCTCAAATAAGATAAAAGACACACAGGAGGCAGGAGCAGGCCAGAGGCAGTAGGCAGTGTCCTCAGCCTTTCTGTTAGATAGTCACTTTCAGGTAGGACCCAGCATCTATGAGAGCACACACAGTCTTTGGGGTGCTGACCCTGGCCTAGGTCACAAAGCATGACTCCACCCAGCCGGGCTCACTTGCTCTAGGTCCTGTTCAACCTGTGGGCAAACCCAGGAAACAGCTGCCAGCAAAGGGAAAAGGAAAGTGCCTGGCCAAAGCCACAGCACCTGTCTGGGCTGGCTGCAGGTTGGTCAAGTTCTTTCCGGTCCTGGCCCAGCCCTCTTGCCTGTCAGGAGCAGCACCTCTCTCTAAAGGGCTCTGACCTTCCTGTGCTCCCACGTGAGTCAGATCTGGCCCCAGCCTGACCAAGCTGCAGAACAAGGTATCCAGTGCCCTGGGATCCAAGACACCTGCCCTTTTTTGGGTCCCTTCAACGACCCCGTGCCTATTCTCCATTCCAGCCAGCCAGCCAGCCAGCCACCCAGTGAATGTTGGCTCTAGAGAGTAAAGCTGCTTCTGTACCTCCCTCCTTGCTCCACCCCCTTTTCCCCACCCCAGACAGCACCGCCCTCAGTGCCCTCTGCTCCAGCCCTCACTGGCTTCCATCCCCCAGAGGACAGCAACTCCTATCCCCTGGGGACTCCAGGCAAAGGTCCCCACTGCTCTAGGCAGCCAGTAGCTATTCCTTCTCACATCTAGGTCCCCATCAGTGCAGGTGTCTCCTGGGGCCATCCAGAGCAGGGGACCATCCCACCCTGACCCCTCCCCACCAGCTCCTCTTTCCACCAGCTTCTGCCCCTGGGAGTAGGAGGAGCTTCTGTGGCCCAGGACTGCTGGGGTCTCAGGAACTGCTCCAGCCCAGCAAAACCAGACTGAACTGCTTTGTAATGTCTGAAATCCTTTTTAGCAGAGACAACTCTTTCACAAACAAAATTAGAAGCTGGACGGCAGTATATGCCTATTATTCTAGTACTCTGGGAGGCTCAGACAGAGGGATCACAAGTTCAAGCCCAGACTACACAATTTTGCGAGATCCTGTACCAAAACAAACACTAAATAAAGCAGATTTGGCCAGGTGTAGGGGTGCATGCCTTCAATCCCAGCACTCAGGAGGCTGAAGCAGGAGGATCATTTCAATTTTGAGGCCAGCCTGGACTTCAAAGTGAGTTCAGGGACTGGAGAGATAGCTCTGTGGCATAAGTACTTGCCTGGCAAGTTAAAGGTTGTGAGTTCAAACCTTGGTTCCACAAAAAAAAAAAAAAAAAAAAAAAGATGGGAGTGGGGGAGGCTGGGGAGATAGCTTGGTGGCCTAAACACCAAGGTTTGATCCCCAGTATCACATGCTGTGCCAGCCACTGAAACTGGGAAACCAGCTGTGATGGTGCATGCCTATAGTCTCAGCACTGGGAAGGCTTACAGAGGAGGATCACTAGAGTCCAAGCTGAGTAGTGAGACCCTATACCAAATAAATAAACAAATAAATTTTTTTTTTTTTTTTTGTCTTTTTGAGACAGGGTCTCGCAATGCAGTTGAGGCTGGTCCTAAGCGCACTTTTGTAGCCCAGGCTGGTCTCGAACTCGCATCAATCCTCCTGCCTCAGCCTCCCGAGTGCTGGGATTACAGGCGTGCGCCACCATGCCCAGCCGACAAATAAAAATTTTTTAAAAATCTGGAAAACAGTTCAGTGTGAAGGTTCCTGAGTTCAATCCCTGGTACCACAGGAGACAAAAAAAAAGTGTGTGCGCACAAGACGGGGAGGGGGGGGATTGCAGAGCTAGGGGTGGTAGCACAAGCCTATAGTCTCAGCATGGCTAGGCTCAGGCAAGATGGTTCTTTGAACTTCAGAGTCAGGCCACCCTGGGCAACGTAGTGTGATCTCATCTCCTGAAGTCAACAAATAAAATAACAGGGTTGTTGGGCTGGGGGTACAGCTCAGCGGTATCGGCATGCTTAGCATACACAAGACCCCAGTTAAAGCCCAAGGGCCCCAAATAATTAAATCATAGTTGGGTAGGACTGATAATCTACTTAAATGTTAGAAAATTCGATGAAGCCAAATTGGTCAGAAGTTTTCTTTGTGAGACGATTTCAGATACAGGACCACACAGATTTCTGCTTCCTCATGAGTCAGTATTGTTCATATGTGCCTTTCAAGGAATGCCTGTTCACCTGTCACCGAGCATTTACCAGCATGAAATGGCTTATGCAACATTCCTTAACATCCATCCGCCAGTCAGGCTCTGCCTGAGTTACTACATTGCCCAGGCTGGGTTCATGCTTGGAATTCTCTTGCCTCAGTTGCTCAGAGCACAGGGAGGACAGGAGAGCAGGTTCCTTATTATCCTTTTAATGCCTGTGAGGCTCCATGGTGGTGTTAGAGCTCTGTCTAGGCAGGAGAGGCCTCCCCAATTTCCTCAGATGTGTGATGACGGGCTTGCTCCTCAGCTCTTGCTCTGAGGGAGGCATCACTTGCTGACCACCAGCTATGGGGGACAGGACAGTGGGACAGCACGGAGCTTCACTGTGGCCCAAAGGCAAGGCCATTGCTACCAGTGCTGTCATCAACAGCCAGGCAGGCAGGAGGGGAGTGGCTGCTGAACTCTCCCACTGCCCCTCCCACCAGGTGGAGGAAAGGTCCCCCTTCTCCTATGGCCCCTGTGCCTTGCTATGCAGGATCTGCCTCCACCCAGGGACACAGAAAGCAGGAGCCCAGAGGACTTCAGTGCAGAGGAGCAGGTGGAGACAACTTGCTCAGTGCTCTGTGTGCTCTGCGCCCCTGGAACTTGGCAAGACATGGGGCTTCAGGGAAGGGGGGGGGCAAGTGGCCACCACAGGAGGCAGTGTGTTGCAAGAGGAAACTGCAAAGACACCCACCCAGCTGGCTGGCCAGGATGATCAGGGTAGGGAGGGGGCCCAGGCCAGAGCATTCACAGATCCAGCCTGTGGTGCTTGTGGCTACCTGCTCAACATTACTGTCCTGGGGGCAGGGACACAAGGAATCAGCTCCTCCCTGGTCTGAGGCTTGCCCAGGGCTCTGCCTTGGGAGCAGGGAGCTGTGACCATTCAGCAGAGCCACATTCCTCCCATGCTTAGCCCATTCCTGAGCCAGCCCGGGCACAACACAGCTCAAGTGCAGAACAAGTCCCAACCCCCAGGACAACAGCCTGAGAGGTCTGCCGACATTTCCATGGGAATCAGGCTTCTGCACCTTCTCCACGGCCATCAGAAAAAAACAAGGAGGCAGTATGTGGTGGCACTTGCCTGTAACCCAGCTGGCTGCTCAGGAGGCTGAGACAGGAGAATCAGAGGTTCAAGGCCAGCCTGAGCAACTTTGTAAGACTTCTGTCTCAAAATAAAATAGAAAATAAAAAGCCAGGGATGTAACCCAGAGTGCCCCTGGGTTCACTCCCAGTATTAAAACAGACACACAAAGAGATAAAGGCCCCAAATCCTTGTCCTTTGGTTTCATTCCCAGTATTAAAACAGAGATAGAAGCCGGGCGTGGTGGCGCACGCCTGTAATCCCAGCACTTGGGAGGCTGAGGCAGGAGAATTGGTGCGAGTTCGAGATCAGCCGGGGCTACAAAAGTGAGCTCAAGGCCAGCCTGAACTGCACAGCGAGACCCTGTCTCAAAAAAGACAAAAAAAAAAAAAAAAAAAAAAGAGATAGACAGATACAGAAAAAAGGCCTTAAACCCTCATCCTCTATGAAGACATGGAAGTTTGAGCCCTTCCAATTCTAATTTGAGCCCAGAGTGAGGGAACATTAGACACAGAGATGAGCATACAGTGCCTGAGGAGGGGCAGGTCCCCCAACTTCTCCTGGGCTTCTAGGGTGTAGCAATTTCCTATGGGTGCACTGGGAGCTGGGTCCCAAGGGCACCAGGGCAGTAGGGCAGCCACAGGAGCCTGACTCACTCGAGATGGGAAGATAAGCCCTGGGCTGTCAGCCACCTCCCCCTGGCCAGACACAGCAGTTCCCTCTGGCAGCGACTGGCATTAGGGCTGCCTGCTCTGATCCCTGTGCAAGTTCTTGAGGACACACAGTGTCTCCTTCTCTGCACCCACAGGCCTGACTTGGTCTACAGGCAGGGCGCAGTGGTGGCACAGCTCAGGATGGGAGGTACGGCTCTGCTTTGTCTCAGCTGTGGCCTTGGGCAGGTTATTCCACTTGTCTCACTTCAATTCCTCATCAACTAGAACAAGGACAGTCACAAGTGACATCACAGCCCAATTACAAGAGAAATCAAAAAAGCCATTGGCTGAGTGAATGGACCAGAGAGGCAAAGAGAACTGGGCCCTGGCAGGAAGGGCAGGGCTGCAGAGAAGGCGGCAGGGCCCCGATACAAGCCTCCTGGCTCAGCAGTTCTGGGAGCAGGCAGAGCAGTGTCACCAAGCCCTGGAGATGCATCAGGTGAAATGTGCAAGGAACCCTAAAGCCTAAGAGCTCTGCTAGAGGCCCGGCGGGATGGCTCAGTGGTCTAAAGCGCCTGCTTGGGGAAGCTTGGGCGGCTTCGGGGACCGTGGTTCGCCCGGCACCACATGCTGCGCCAGCCCAGCCCTGCCCTCAGGGCGGGCTGAGCCGGCCATAAAAATGAGTGAATATACAAAGGTTCTGAAACAAGAATAAAAATAATAATTTTTATTATTATAAGAATAATAAGAATAATAATAAAAAATTAAAAAAAAAAAAAAAGAGCTCTGCTAGAGGTGGGCTCAGACAACAGGGCAAGGAGGCTGAGGCCTGCTAAGGGCCTTGGCTCTGCAAGCACAGCCATTCCCAAGAGGCTGTGAACAGACAAAAACAAAAAGTGCCCAGCAAGGAAAATGGAGATAAGGACTGCCGATAAGAGGCTGGAACTAGGTCAGGCTGTGGGGAGAGGGGAGGTGTCTGCACTACCGAGACAGACAGGACTCCTGGGAGAACCAAGGCGCCTTTGACAAGAGGAGGTGGGGCTAAGAGACAATGAGAGGGATGCGGTGTCGAGGCCCACTAGGGTGGATCTGGGCACACACAGGTGGAGGGGCTGGTGCCTGTCCACAGCTCCTGGTGGAAGCCCACTGTCCACACACCACAGCCAAGACCACAGGCCAGCAGATGTCCTGCTGCATCACAGCAGTGTAGGAGAGCTGGCCCCAGGTCAGGCCTAGTCCTAGTCTTGCCATAGGCCTCCCAGAAACCAGCCTGGCACAGGGTGAGGAGTTATCTTTGTTAGTCCACAAATACTGACTGACTGGCCACAGAACAAGGTATAGCTTCTGGCCCAGGGACCCAGGAGGGCTTTGGGTGTGTGGTACCACGGGAAGAGGTCCAGCATAGAGTAGTGAGAACTTGAGCTCTTCAAATTCCTGATCTGTAGCCCATGGGGCAAGGCAGAGAGATGGCAGCGGACTGAAGGGTGCGGCAGGGAAGGACTTAGGGCAGAGGGTGCAGCAGGGTGCAGCTGAGCAGCACCTCTTTTTTCCCCAAAGACTGGGGTTGGGGATTAAATCTAGTGAGTGAATAGAGCTCTATCCCCTCCCCTTAGTTTTCAACTTTGAGACAGAGTCCTGGGGATCTTGTGAAGTTACCTAGACTGGGCCAGAACCTATGAATGAGGATGGTAGGCAGTGCAATAGCACGGCCCCTCCCACTGCCTGGACTTCACCTCCACCAGCCCCATGGAAAACAATGCCCGAGAAGCCCTGTGGAGAGTGGGGCAGAGCATCTCCCGCTGCTCCTCCCCATGTGGCAGGCCTGCACTGGTACTGCTGCACAGCCAGGCCAGAAGAGCTCACCAGGACTCAGCTCAGGAGGAGCTCCAGGCCAGGCCTTCCTCCCATACTTGCCTGTCTCTTCTGCTAACTCAGGCTGAGGACTAAGTAAAGTGACCAGGACCCCAGCCCAGCTAGTGGCCTCTGAGAAACAACCTGGCACCCTGGGGTGTCCCAAACACCATGCTCCATTCCTTCTTGGGTATGAGCCACCATTCTCACTCCCTATTCCTACCCTGTTCAAGAAACCCCACAAGGGGCTGGGCATATTGCTCAGCAGCACGAGTGCCTGCCTGGCAGGTTCAAGGTCCTGAGTTCAATTCCCAGGTCCAAAAAAAAAAGATTGGAGAAACCCCATGAGCCCAGGCAGCCAAGTTCTGGGAGTCAAAAGAAACAGAACAAGTGCCTGCCCAAGTCTGCCTCCACTCTGATCCAGATCCACACTGAGCCAGATTGCCTGTCACAGTTAACAACCAGCTGCAAACAGACCTGCCAGTACTTGTGCGTAACACCATTCAGGTGACTGGGACAAGATATCCTTTCTTGAGAATGTTCTGGGATCACTTTTAATTTCTAAAAACGAGGTCCAAAAGGAACTAACTCAACTGCCCACCAATGGGTGAGGAATAAAGAAAACATGGCACGTGCACACATGCACTTAACACCCATGTGTGCTCACACCCATGTGCACACACGCACATAGAATACTATTTCCTCCAGGTAAGGGGGGAGTCCCTATCACTTCAAACAGGTCAGACGAGCTGGAGAACGTGATGTAAAGTGAGAGAAGCCAGGCACGGAGGGCCACTGCCTGCACTTATGTGTGGAATCTAAAGCAGCCACACTCAGAAGCAGGGGCAAGCAGATTCCAGGGAAGTGGGGGCAGGGGATGTGGCTCACAGGGTAGAAAGCTCCCGGCACACAAGAGGAGTGAGTTTACAGATCTACTCCACAGCATGGTGACCAACGGGGCAGTGAATAATACACTGTATATTTTAAAACTGCTAAAAAAAAAATACTAAAAAAGTGTATTTTACAAAATGCTTTTGTATTTCAAAACAACGGTAATTTTGAGAACTCACTGATGTGTGAATTAGCTTGACAGGCCAGATGTTCAATTTTTCTATAATGGGTACATGTATCAAAACAGCACACTGTACCCTACAATTATATAGTTATTTGTCAATTACCAATAAAAATTTTAATAAACCTTAGATGTGGTGGTACACATCTGTAATCCTAGCTACACAGAAGCCAAAAGCAAGAGTACTGTAAGTTCAAGGCTAATGTGGGCAATTTACTAAGTCCCTGTCTCCAAATAAAAAACAAAAGGCCTGAGGGTACAGTTCAGGGGTAGAGAACCCCTGGGTTCAATCTTTAGGTCTGGGGAAAAAAAGCTCAAAGGAAGAATGAGTCCCTTGGGCTGCGGGTGTCGCTCAAAGGCAGAGTGCTCATCCAGAAGGCAAGCAAGAGGGCCTGGGCTCCATCCCAGCACAGAAGAGTCACGGAGAAAAACACCAGGGTGAGGCCTCAGGCTGGAAAACAGGCTCCATATCCAGAGGCTTCTCCACAGAATCCTTCATCCCTAAACCACCTAGAAACTCCACTGGGAGCTGGGCCGGCCACAATATCCTCGACAGGAGGACGCTCTCAGGTTTCTGACGACATCTACCCCAGACATCCATTCTACCTACTGTGCCTGTGTGGCACTGTGCCCCATCTCCTCAAGACTGGACGCTCCCAGAGTCCTGCCCTTCATAGCCTCTCATAGCTGGACCAATGGGAACAGAATGACAGCAGGGAGGCAGGACATTCACGATGCCCCCACCTCAGCACTGGCACCTCTGCTCGCTTCATCATCCAAGCCTCCTACGGGGAGCATGCACCAAGGTGCCCTTGTAACATGAAGCGCTGTACACATCACTCCACATGCTTCCCTTCAGGCAAGCTCAAGGTGGTGGGGACAGAGAAGACAAGAGAGCCCATCCTTTGCTGCCACATGGTCCTTCTACCACTGTGCCTACTCACCCTCGGTGATCTACTCCCTCTCTTCTAACAACCCTGCTCCTGTCTTGCAAAATTAACCCTGCATTTCCTGGGCATGCAGTACAGTAAATTTAAACTAGGTTCCAGAAAATTAGAGAGGCACAGTGGGGAGGAGTGGACCCAAATGTTATTCAGTTCTGTTCTACAGTATTGCCTACAATAACAGCTGTTATTTGTATGAACTGTTAAAGCATGCCAACCAACTCATTATTCGTTTAGTTGGGCAACAGTGATACTACTGGATATAATCAACTCTTCCATTAATCACTATAAAACTTGACTAAGGTCAGCATTCCTCTCTGTTCTCACAGGAGAGGAATGGAGGCCCACTAGGTGTAGTTAAGGAAGCCATCAGGAGCCACAGAGCCTGGGGTGGCTAGGACCCACAGTAAGGTGGCCTTCAAGCTTTGGTTGCTCCCCTCTAGAGGCCCCTACTTCTTTGCTCTCATCTCCTGCCCCCACCCAGTGCTTTCACTCAACACCAGGTTGACAACTCTTCTGGTATCTTTTCAGGGGGAGGCTCCAACCATTAAGAAGCCCAGAATAGTGACTCCAGCCATGAAAAGCACCACAGGCCACAGGAGAGCAATGCGTGCAGCAGTGTGTTTCTTATGCAGGGAGAACTGGAACTCGCAGGCATGTCCACTTCACGAGGCACAGGTGGGAAGGCTAGCTGTCCGTGCCAAGGGCCAGAGGATCGATGAAGACAGCAGCCTGACAACAGCACTGACACACAGAAGAACACAGGCGCAGCAAGTCCCAACACTGGAGCCACACCAGAGCCACAGCTGCAGCCACAGCAATGCCATGTGTACAGTCAGCCCAAGACTTCACAGGCTCAAATGACACAACTCTGTTGTTAAAATGATTCTATGATAAACACAAGAAAGCAGAAGAACCCGTCCTGTGGCTTGCTGTCTTGACCATATGGAAACCCTAAACAGAATCTCAGGGTCACCTGACTCAACAAGAGGACAGGAAGCCAAGGCTTTTGCTCAGGTGGATGTCTAGTGACCTTTCTCAGCAAATGGACGACTGTTGCTGAAGGACAAGACGAGGATGGTCAGGAGCTGCGTGTTTCAGTGACCCCTGCAGCCTAGCACTACATACACAACCGCACCCGCAGCCCTATCACAGACCACGTCACCCATGTCAACACCAACAGCTCTAGTACTTGAGGCTAAGCCTGCAGTGAGGAAAGTGACCAACGGTAGCCAGTGATGGTGGTACATATCTCTAATCCCAGCACTCAGAAACTGAGGCAGGAGATGGGGAATTCAAGGCCAACTTGGGGCAGGCACATGGTGGACCAGAAGGGAAAGAGATGAGAGGGGAGAAGTGGAGGAGGGGAAAGAGAGAGGAAGAAAAGGGGGGCGCGGGAGAAGGACATGAGCCAATGCTGGGCCGAGGATGTTGCTCAGGGGCAGAGCTGCGCTCTCTGCCCTCTCACCCTGCCCCACCATTTCCCTCTTCTAGGAAGAGAAAATCACCTCTGCCACAAAGGAGAACTCATGACCACCAGCACTTCCTCCCCATCAGGCTCAGATGGTGGGCTGGCACACTCTTCTCCATAAGCACCTGCTGATGGACAGGACAGGGGTCAGGGTGGCATCGTCCATCTAGATCCACCATCCCAGGACCCAGTGCAAACCAACAGCAAGGGCTGAGCACCTCAGCAGGGGGTCCTGCAAACAATACTCCTCTGCCCCCCACACATACCCTTGCCATATGTGCCTGTGTACATCCGTCCTGCGGATGCTGATGGCTGCCAACAGCAACCCCTCATGTCTAGCAACCAGGACACTGACCTAGACAGCTTCCACAGCCCTTCATTCACATGGGCAGAAAAACCCTGAAGAGAGCTAGGTCAAGAGATACATAGCAAGGGCCACAAATTACTGGAAAGAGAAGCATTTCCCAGCCACACCACATCCTGGCTTACAGCAGGGCTCCTAGCACCTGCATGCCCCAGGCATCCTTAAAGCATGGGTCCAACTGAAATGCCTACATTTCTTCTATGTGGGCAGCCCAAGCACCCCAAGTTCATGCCGGAGCAGCAGATATCAACACCTAACTTCATGATCTCTCCTAAAGTTCCTGTTGCTGGTATTACCACAGCATAGACTTTCAGAGTAGCCCCCAAATCTATCTCAAAAGCCAACAATGCCTTCCCCCTGAGAAAAATTACAGCACAATTAGTTCCCAAATCCAAATCCATGTGTCTATCTAGTACCTTTGAAGCCTTGTCATCCTGCAGACAGAATGGTGACAAGCCTGCTATTGCAGGGGGAGTAGATTGGGAGAGCTCAGGAGAAGAGACAGTGAAGGGACCATTAACAAGGTGACTGGGGTGACTGGGGTGGGGAATCCAGAGGAAAAGATGGAGCCTGGGCTGCCTGGAGCCTAGGGAACATCTAGGCCACGCAAACAGCAATGGGTGCTGGGGTCCCTGGGAGTAGGGACCGAGGCCGGGGCCTGTGTCCAGGCAGAGAGCATGGGGACACCCAAGGGCACCAGTGCAGTGGGAAGGCACTGAGCAGTCAGCGAGGGCCAGATGCAGTCAGACACAGCAGAAGTCAGGGAGGTGGCAATAGCTGACTGGGGTGTTATTTATAAACAACACTCATCAAAGGCCAAAAAGGAAAAGGCAAAGGTCAACGGTTAGGCCACTGAAAGAACAAGCCGGATGTGGCTCAGGCCACCTTTGAAGCTCAAGAGCAGCAGAGGGCAGCCCCTTTCAGCTGCACAGTGCTAGGCACTTTGCTTACACTTCTCTCAATGACAACTAGGGGGGTCAGGTGGCATCACCCATGCAGACAACCAGGCCTGGTACAGCTGGGGGCTCAGCCACGGCTCACAGCACACAATTAAGTCACACTTCCAAAATGCTTCAGGTTTGGGGCCGAGGAGAAAGCTCCACAGCACAAGTGCCTGCCTGGCAAGTACAAGGTTGTGAGTTCAAACCCTGGTCCTGCAATAAAAAAAACAAACAAAAAAAAACCTTTCAGATTGGGCCAGCCAGATAGCTCAGCACACTAAAAGCACCTGCTTAGGCAGACACAGGGACCAGGGTTTGATCCCAAGTGTGCCATGCCAGACCTGCCCCTGGGGCATGCTGAGACAGAGATTGAGACTGGGCATGATGGCACACACCTCTAATCCCAGCGCTGGGGAGGCTGAAAACAGGAGAATCACTACAAGTCTGATCTACGTAGTGAGACCCTGTTGACCCTGTACTAAATACATTAAAAAAAAATGGCTCAGTGGTCTAAAGCACCTGCTTGGGAGACCTGCCCTCAAGGTGGGCTGAGCCGGCAATAAAAATGAGTGAATAAACAAACAAAGGTTCTGAAACAAGAAAAAAAAAAAAAAGAATTTAATAAAAAAAAAAAAGTTAAAAAAAAAACAAAAAAACCTTCATGTGTGCTTTCTATACAATATTGGAGGAGTGGGCCCCTGCCCAACCCCAAGGATAATGAGGAAAAGAAGACCACAGCTTGGGGTGCTACACAGGCTCCAGGTAGCACCTGATGCAGAGTGACATTCACCAGCTGGAGAATCTGCTCACAGCTCTCACATACGGTGCACATGGGTAGCCCAAGTCAGAGCACATCTTCTCCAAGGGCTAAGCTGGGGTGCAGGGACCCAGAGGAGGAAGACTATCCAAGGGCCAGTCTGGTCACAGGAGTGGGCTCTGGAGACAAGACCAGAGTAGAACAAATAGAAGCTCAGTGTGGTGCCACAGAACTGTGATCCCAGCACACTGGGAGGTCAAGGCACAAGGACTGGCCGTTGGACAGGCTTCCTCGTCTGGGTCCTTACACCCTGACTTACCCCTTCAAGAGATAGTTTTAGAAAGGGTTGAGGGGACCAACCAAATAGCTCAGCAGATTAAAGTACCCACAAGCAGGTGCAGGGGCTGGGGGTTCGATCCTGGGGCCTGCCATAGCGGCGCCATCCCTGGGGCATGATGAGATGGCAATTGAGACTGGGTATGTTGGCACACCCCTGTAATCACAGCTCTTGGGAGGCTGTAAACAGGTAGATCACTATGAGTCCAATCTCATAGTGTGACCCTGAACACCCTGTAGAATCCTTCTCTAAAAAGAAATTAAAAAAAAAAAAAAAAGATAGAAAGGGCTGAGGATGTACCAGTCTGTGAAGGTCTAGTACCTGACCCCCTTGCCAGTTGGCACCAGCTGATGGTGCTCTGTGCCCACTAAGGAGTATCCTGTCACACCGTCCTGCATTTTGGGCCACCTTTCAGCTCTGAGAAACCAGAGAGCTCCCAGGGTACAGCCAGGCCTGACCCTCAATGGCTTGGCCCTGTCAGCCTTTCAGCAGGGAGCATGAGTCAGAAAGAAGCATTTTCCCAGGAAGTGTGTGTAGGTGAGGATTGCCACAGCTTGCCGACACACTGTGTCCCTCTACAAGCACAGGTGCCAGTCCTGACTTGTAGTTCAGATTGGTTTTCATTAACATCTCATCCCTGGTAGGTCACACTAGAGGTGGCAGGATCTTGCTTTCCCTTTTAGACTGTAACAGTTTGAGCAGCAGCTGATTAGAGGTTAAAATAGTTTTTTGTCTCCTGGAGCTTCAGTGTATCTGCTGCCCTGTAAACCTCTGACTAGCCTGAAAATGGACTTGTGAAGAATTTGACTTTCTAAACGTGGGTACCAGGGCATTTGGGGACCAGGACATTTCATGCTCTGCTCTGTGATGGGATAGTAAGAATGAGAAGGTACCCCTCAGATCAGGTTGAGGGCCTTGGTATAGTGTCTCAGCTGTTGGCCTTTGGAGCATTCAGGAGACTACGGGAGAGGCGGAGCCCACACTTAAAGAATCCTTATCATCCAGCCCTCACTCTCCCTGGCTTTTCCATTTGCAATATAGGCATTGGACTCTTTGCCCAGTCTGCATGCCAGGGTCTCTTGCAGTCAAACAGGATATGAAAGGGGGGTGCTCTGACCCTACCTTGTTAAGAAACTACCGTTATTGGGCCCGGTGGGATGGCTCAGTGGTCTAAAGTGCCTGCTTGGGGAAGCTTGGGCGGCTTCAGGGACTGCGGTTCGATCCCCGGCACCACATGCTGCGCCAGCCCTGACCTCGGGGCGGGCTGAGCCAGCCATAAAAATGAGTGAATAAACAAACAAAGGTTCTGAAACAAGAATAAAAATAATAAATAAAATAAAAATTAAAAAAAAAAAAAAAAAGAAACTACTGTTATGAGCTCTGTGTGCCAAAGACGATCAGTTACAAGCACCAGAAATCCACTCTGGCTGGTTTTGGAAGAAAATCAGATGTCATATACACTGGTTTGCTGATGGAAACAGTGTGCGAGCCATCAGCCTGAATCCAGAGATGTAAGGCTTGCTATTCTCTTGACCCACACTGCTTGGGTCTCTGTGGCCCTCAGAAACACACTTCCTGAGAAAATGTTCCTTTTTGACTCATGCTTCCAGCTGAAAAGCTGACAGGGCTGAGCCATTGGGGGTCAGGCATGGCTCTACAGAGTGCCTGCCCTGGGACCCTGAGAGCTCTCTGGTTTCTCAGAGCTGAAAGGTGGCCCAAAATGGAGCAGGACTGTATGATAGGATACTCCACCTGCAGTGGGCATAGAGCACCATCAGCTGGTACCAAACATGTAAAGATGCCAGAGGCTGACACTCTTTGTGTCTGCAGGATGATGCCATTTCATTGCCCCAAAGGGTCACGTGACACCTCCACCATGCACACATGCTCCATCCTCATGGTATGGCACTATGTCCCCTGGAAAAGACCTCACCCACCTGAGTGCCATCAGATGCAGCTAGTCACAGCATGCAGGGGCTGGGGACAGCACCCTCCTTCCCTGATGGCTCTGCTCCTGCCCCCTGCTAATCCCAACCCCACCATGTCCCTCACGGGCTTTCCAGCACTGAGACCAGGTCAGGTTCTGGGAGGACGCGGCCCAGGGCACTGAGGCCAGCAGGGACCGAGACCCATCAGCCAATCCAGAAAAGAAGCAGGGTACCTAAGTTCACACCAGGTTGAAAGTTTCCACCTCCAAGGTGAGTGTGGTGGCACATACCTCAAATCCTAGTACTCTGGGAGGCAGAGGCAGAAGGATTGCAAGTTTGAGCACAACCTGGGCTACTTGGCCAGTCTCTGTCTCAAAAAGTGTTTTGTTTTTCAAAAGTGTTTTTTAAAAGGTCTGGGGATGTAGCTCAGTGTGAGGCCCTTGGTTCAATCTCTAGTACTCCCCCCGAAACAAAAATACCCCCAAATCAAACAGCTTCTACCTCCATGCAGACACTGTACCCCTCTGGCAGCTTAAGCCCACCGTCCTCACTCCCTATCCTGGCTCCCCACAGGACCAGCAGTGTCCACTGGCTCTCACTCTCAGGGCAGAAGACACCAGCCCGGGTCAGGACTCCAAAATTCAAGTGAGTGCAAGAATGCACTAGCACTGGCAGGGTGGCAGCAGGGGGCAGAGGCTGTCCTTGAAAGGGCAAACATGCCCTTTCTCCAGCTAGAGCTGCTCTTTACACTGAATCAAAACAGCCCTGAAGCCTAGAGAGTGGCTCTTACTCCCCACAGATGCCGTTTCCACAGCAACCACTTTCCCCCAGGAATGCTTTCAAGAGCAGAGTACTGTGGCTGCTGCAGCTGGGGTCAAGGGCTGAGACTTGGCCTGCCTTACACCACACAGGCTTGGGGGCAAGGGGAAGGACAGGGCCGTGCCCGCGGGAGGCGCGGGGGCAGGTTGCTGTGTGGGTAACAAGCAGGGAGGTGCTAGGTGGGATGTAGGAGTCAGGTGTACAGGGTGAGGCAGGTTGAATCCAGGCTGTAGGATGTGCACTGAGGTGTGGGGGAGGGCTCTCTCCACAGCCCAAAGTGAAGCAGGAACACAACTTCCCTAGACACAATGAGTTACAGGACTTGCATTTCAACTTCACATTAAAATTCTTAGGGCTTGTACTACAACTCAACCACAACTCAGTCACAACTCAGTCCCAGTCCAAATGTCCCTATCTCAGCCACTCCTGGTGACTTGCATGCTGTAGCTGGTATTTCTAAGGCCTCCAAAGGAAGGGCAGGAAACTGGAAAGCTAAGGAGCCTTAAAAGCCAACAACTGTTTAAAACATACTGTGCCAGTTTGAAAAACAGACCCCAAAGCAGCTCTCTGGGGCAACCCAGATTTCTAGCAAGAACATCTTGTCGTCAGTCCAGAGTTCAGACTGGGTCTGGATGACAGGGCACAAGCCAGCCCCTGGTCCTGTCCAGCTAGTCCCTGTCCTCCTCGAGAGGCTAGGTAAGTCCTTCCTCCAGTGCACTCAGAAGGCTGAGGCAGGAAGATCATCACAAGTTCAAGGGCAGCCTGGGTTGCACAGAGAGTTCAGGATTAGCCTGAGCTACACAATGAGATCCTATCTCAAACCAAAACAACAACAACAAAAATCTTGGAAACCAGTTAGCATGCAGTTCAGTGCTAAACCACCTGCATGCAAGAGGCCCTAAATTCAACCTTCAGCACCCTCCCACTAAGAAATCAGGTCCTAGAAATTGGCAGAGAAGGTCGCCAGTAACCTAATAAAAAGGGAGAGGCAAAACACTTGATGAGGCATATCACAGATATTATGAAAAGATGCTTATAGCTTTACTGCCAAGAAGATAAATGCAAGTTTAAAGCACACAGGAACAGGATAGCATGGCTGAAGTGAGCTGAACCGTGCCGTGTGCTGGATAGGCTGCCTCGCGCACTGCTGCAGAACATGACATGGTGCTGTGGTTTCAGAAAACTGAAGTAGGGCAGGATCTGCCCTCGCAACAGTCACCCTGTGACCGAGCAATCCAAGCAATTCTGCTCCTTGGCACCCACCCTGCAGCTACCTGAGTGCATGCTTACCAATGAGATATACAGAAGGCTGAGAAGAAGAAAGTCCACCTTGCAGGTCCACAGAATGCTACTCAGTGCTGAGACTAAACTGTACCAGCCCAATGGCCCCAGAAATGGCAGAAAGTAACAGATGAAAAAGAGCATAGGGGGCCCAGCAGGATGGCTCAGTGGTCTAAAGCGCCTGCTTAGGAAAGCTTAAGCAGCTGCAGGGACCAAGGTTCGATCCCCAGCACCACATGCTGCGCCAGCCCTGCCCTCAGGGCAGGCTGAGCTGGCCATACAAATAAATAAATAAACAGGCCAGGCGTGGTGGCGCACGCCTGTAATCCCAGCACTCGGGAGGCTGAGGCAGGAGGATCAGTGCGAGTTCGAGACCAACCTGGGCTACAAAAGTGAGCTCAAGGCCAGCCTGAACTGCACAGTGAGACCCTGTCTCAAAAAGACAAAAAAAAAAAAAAAAAAAAAATAAAAAAAAAAAAAAAAAAAAAAAAAAAAAAAAAAAAAAAAAAAAAAAAAAAAAAAAAAAAATTAAATAAATAAATAAATAAATAAATAAACAAAGTTCTGAAACAAGAAAAAAAAAAAAAGCATAGAAGCAGGGCTCCATCTACACGATGTTCCTTGAGGGTGGTGGAAGCTCCAAGAGGCTCCCTGAGTGATAGCACAGGGACTGTGGGATGTGAGACCCGCTTCAGGAACAAATTTGCTTTGGGCACCCTAGTGGGCTGATGTGTATATACTACATACAGTGTACATCAAGTTTAATGCCACTCAAGCCAGGGCTGGTGGTGCACACCTAGAATCCCACCACTCAGGAGGCTGACTGAGGCAAGAGTACTACCTGGAATACACAGTAAACTGAAGGCTAAACTAGACTATGCAGCTAAGTCTTATCTCAATTTTAAAAAACAGAAAGAAAGGCAGCCCTCCAAACTCATTAAACAGCCAGGTATCGTGACCTGTACCAGTCATCCCAGCACTCAGGAGGCTGAGGCAGGAAGAGTGCCAGGAGTCTGAAGCCAGTTGAACTATATAGAGAGACCCTGCCTCAAAAAAACAAAAAGCAGGGCTAGCCAAATAGCTCATCAGACTAAGGTGACTGAAAGCAGGCACAGGAGCTAGGAGTTTGATCCCCAGGCCTGTGATGCCAGCCCTGCCTCTGGGGCACACTGAGGTGGCAACTGAGACTGGGTGTGGTGGCTCTCGCCTAGAATTCCAGTTCTTGGGAGGCTGTAAATAGGCAGATCACTGCTAGTCTGATCTAGTAGTGAGATCCTGGACACCCTCTGGACCCTTACCTAAAATACAAAAAAAAAAGCAAAACAAAACAAAACAGAAAACCTAAAATCTAAACCCACTATCCTGTTTGTGGGTTTTGCAAAGGAAACAATACAACACAGGACACATTTTAGAAGTTTATTTTATAATCACCCAAGTATATATACAAACAGTGTAGGAAATCTGTACAGGGGCCCGCGGGATGGCTCAGTGGTCTAAAGTGCCTGCTTGGGAAAGCTTGGGTGGCTTCAGGGACTGCGGTTCGATCCCCGGCACCACATGCTGCGCTAGTCCTGCCCTCAGGGCGGGCTGAGCTGGCCATAAAAATGAGTGAATAAACAAATAAAGGTTCTGAAACACAAGAAAAAAATAAATAAATAAAATTAAAAATTCTTAAAAAAAAAAAAAAGGAAATCTGTACATACACTTAAGACCAAAGACTCCAAAACTGAGGGCCTGGCTCCTAATTTTTTTTTTTTTTTTTTTTTTCAGGATCAGAGATTGAACTTAGGCCCTTGGCACTTGCCAGGCAAGTGCTTATTCTACTGAGCTATTTCTCTGGTCCCCTGGCTCCTAACATCCTGCATGAGTCCAAAGCCTAGAGCCCACAACAAATGTATCTCAAAGTCCATTGGAGGTCTAGGGCCTACAGCAATGTGTCATGTAGGTCTGCTTCACGGATCTGTGCTAGGAAGGCCCAAAAGCTAATGGTGGAAGCTAGAAGTTCATGCCAGCAGGATAAAAGATTTGTGCTAACAGGCTGAGGGATCTGAACTGAAGCCAAAAAGCGACACTGAAGGTAAGCACCAGAGCTCCCCCAAAAGTACCACAGCCATCCTCAGCAACAGTGAGGCCTTGATCTCCTTCAGCAATGAGAAAAGCTGAGTTCTTATCAGGAAAGCCAAAGTGCAAGCTTCTCTAGGAGGCTGAGCAGTGCACCTTCTTCTGCTCTGGAGTCAGGAAGTGTCTTACTTTTTACTCATTGCTGGGACAAATACCCAACACTCAAAATGAAGGAAGGAAAGGTTTATTTAGCTCACAGTTACTAGAGGTTTCAGTCCATATTTGGGTGGCCCAAGGCTGAGCGGAACAGAGCAGAGAGCATCCAGTTCATGATGGTGGAACAGCAACAATTGCAACATAGGCAACTGACCAAGCAGGGGATTAGAGAGCAACATCCCTAGTCTGTTTCTCTGTCTCTATTATATTACATTCGGGCTCTCCACCTCAGCCTATCCAACTTGGGCTGCACCCATAATCCCAGAAGTACTCAGACCATAATCCCATCAGTATTAAAACACATAATCCCAGTGACTCATGAGTTAAGTCTCAATCTATAGAGGTCCCTGCCCATGGACATAAACCATAACAGGAAGCAATTCTCCTTAGCCTGACAAGGTCCTCCAGCAGAAGGGCCCAAGAGAAGCAGCAGCTTCCACTATCTCTAACAGCTGCTCCAAATAGCATCCTAATAGCATTTCAACAGCCTCTCCAGCTCTGCCTCCTATGCTGCTGGCAATAATCCTCAGGTGGGCCTCCCATACCCAGCACCATGACAGTTTAATTCAGCGAGGTGTAACAAATTGATCACCAGTTAAAAGTCTACTACAGGGACTAGCGAGATGGCTCAGAGGTCTAAAGTGCCTTTAGGCAACCACAGGGACCACGGTTTTATAGCCAGCACCACATGCTGCACTAGCCCCACCCCCAGGCTCAGCCATAACACAAATAAATAAAGTTTAAAAAAATAAGTAAAAAACTTTTAAAAATAAGAAAAAATAAATAAAATAAAAGGGCCCAGCAGGATGGCTCAGTGGTCTAAAGCGCCTGCTTAGGAAAGCTTAGGCGGCTGCAGGGACCAAGGTTCGATCCCTGGCACCACATGCTACGTCAGCCCTGCCCTCAGGGCAGGCTGAGCCAGCCACAAAAATAAATAAATAAACAAAAGTTCTGAAACAAGAAACAAATAAATAAATAAAATAAAAGTCTACTACACCCACTTAGACACTAAGTTTTTTGTTTTGTTTTTTATATTTCAGGGAAAGGTCTACAGGCTGTTCAAGGTCTCACTACTAGACTGGACTCCCAGTGATCCACCTGTTTACAGCCTCCCAAGAGCTGGGATTCTAGGCATGTGCCACCACACCCAGTCTCAATTGCCATCTCAGTGTACCTGAGGGATGGGGGCAGGCCAGGGGATTGAACCCCCAGTCCCTGTGCCTGCTTGCAGGTGCTTTAATTCACTGAGCTATTTGGCCGGCCCTAGACACTAAGATTAAAACCACTAGGGCTGGCAAGAGAGCTAAGCAGTCTAAAACACCTGCTTAAGCAAACTTAGGCAAGCTTAGGCAACTGCAGGGACTGTAGTTCAATCCCTGGCACTACAGGCTGTGCCAGCCTCAACCCCAGGGCAGGCTGAGCCGGAAATAACATAAATAAATAAAGTTCAATAATTTTTTAAAATTAAAACCACTAAAATTTATTTATTTATTTGACTTTTCAGATAGGTTTTCTTTTTTAAATTTAATTTAATTTTTTTTTCTTGTTTCAGAACTTTTGTTTGTTTATTCACTCATTTTTATGGCTGGCTCAGCCCGCCCCGAGGGCAGGGCTAGCGCAGCATGTGGTGCCAGGGATTGAACCAAGGTGCCTGAAGCCACCCAAGCTTTCCCAAGCAGGCGC
>PVJA010010240.1:29237-58145 GCA_004027025.1 Myocastor coypus
AAAAAAAAAAAAAAAAAAAAAAAAAAAAAAAAAAAAAAAAAAAAAAAAAAAAAACTGTTAGAGGAAGTTAAACTACAACTAACTTATTATTATAATTCAACACTCATAACAAGATATTAATCAGAGTTGATCGATTTGATAAAGACCATAACAGTGCTATTGGAAAAAAACACTAAAATTTAAAGTGAGAGTTAAAGCAGTGTAGAGGACTGTATGATAAGGGCTTTCCAAAGAGAAGACTCGGGCCAGGTAGATAGCTCAGTGGCATAATGCCTGCCTGGCAAGTGCAAGGTCCTGAGTTTCATCCCCAGTACTGAAAAAAAAAAAAAAAAAAGTTGGAGGACAACCTGCTTGGGAACTCCCCTTCTGTCCCTCTCAGCCAGAAGTTTTCTTTCCCCCCAATAAATTTGTTCTGCTCATTACCTCCATTTGTTCCTAAAATTCATTCTTCGGTTTTAGAGAACACAAACTCATCCCAGTTACTCTTCAGGTTGGGGATCGGTTTTCCCTCTATCATTTGTTTATTTGTTTTGTTTTTTGGCGGGACCAGGGTTCAAACTCATGAACTTGCACTTGCCAGGCAGGTGCTTGTGCCATGAAGCTATCTCCCTGGCCCCCCCTCTATCATTTGGAGGTTCACTGTTTTCCCTCTGTCATTTGGAGGTTCCCTGTATCATTTGGAGGTCATTCATCCACATAGGATCAGTTTTTTCCTCCTGCATCATTTGGGAGTTCCCCACCGAGATCACTGGACAGAGGAGCATCACCTGCTCTGGAGAGGGCTACTCAAGGGACACCTGGGGACACCTGGGTAGAGGAATCAATAGAAAGAAGGTGGGGAGGTCCAAAAGCAATTAGCCAAACAAAACGGAAATGTGGAAATGGAAAGAGGATCAAGTGAGGAAAGTCCCTCTGAAACTGCTCCTGGCTCCTGCTAGTCATGAAATAATCTTTTTATTTGGCAAGGGGGCGGGGTACACCTGGGATTGAACTCAGGACCTTGGGCTTGCCAGACAAGTACTTATTCCACTGACCTATCTCCCCAGCACCAAATAATTACTATTTTGACTGCTGAGAGAGAGAGAGAGAGAGAGGGAGAGAGGGAGAGAGAGAGAAGACTTCAGAGTGGTCCCTAAGCACACTCACTAGATGGCTACCTGGACACTCCCTCCACCTCCCCTAAACAACAGAAAGATCACCCAACTTCTCTTGTCAAAGCTAAGGGAAAGAGCAGAACCTGCTTGAAAGTCAAGGTTCCTTTGCTTCTAATTCCCTGACCTAACCAATGAGGTTACAGAACCCCAGTTAAAACCTGTAATGCCCAGAAATTACCAAAGGGAAGTCAAGTCACCAAAGGGGAGACACAGGCGGGAACTTGGTCCAAGTGCAGAGCCACAGGCCTTGTCCTGAGGCTGTCTACCACCTCTCCTGCTATTCAGAGGGCACCATTCAAAGCCCCCAAGCCCAGCAGCCCTGAGCTGCTCCAGTGGGAGCTCAGCCTCTAAGGCACAGCTGGTTCTCTGGCCTGCTCAACCTTTGCAGAGCCAGATCCAGTGCCACTCCTGGGAGAAGTGCCCAGAACCTAGCTGCACAGGCAAGAGGAAGGCTCCTGAGGAAGGGGTGGGCAGGCTCAGGGGACAAGGCTAGGTCCTGTGTGACCTGTACCATCCAGCTGGGTCTCTCACCAGGACTAAAACCAGAACACAGCAGAAAGAACAGTGTGCCTGTGCATTAGCACCTGGCCGTCTCCTCACTCCCACACTGCATCCTATCTGGGGACTAGGGACTCCCAGGTCATCTTCCAGCAGAGAAAGTGACTGGATTCTCTGTAGGTCTGGGGTAGCAAAGTAAAAAGCAAGCTGTCTGGGCAACGTACAGTGCAGGGAGCTATGAACAAACCCCACTACCAGGAGCCATGCACTGCCCCAGGGGTAGGCACCTGGAGGCAAGGGGAGAGCACAGTACCTGAAGATCTGGGGCAAGCCCAGCAGAAGGGCAGGAAGGTGGGCAGACTCAGAACCAGCCCAGGGGCACCACTCCCGTGGTGCAGCCTCTCCAGGAGGACCCGCAGGTCTCACAGGCAGTGGCTAGAGACCTCAGAGAAGAGAATAGGAGCTCCAGGCTCAACAAGGCCCCTCAAGCACTCTCTCTTCCCCTACACCTGAGACATCAGGACCACATCAGCCTACCACCTGCCTCACCAGGACCCACTCCTAGGCCTCCCCTGGTTTCTCTCAGCCTCTCCCCCAACCTGCCGTCCTCTGTTCAATTCCAGTGAGCTCAGGCCACAGACAATGCTGAGCCTCGCTCTGGTGTCTGGTTCTGTCCTCATAGGCCTGGCCAAGACCTGGGGCCCAAATCCTGCCTGTATGTGTGTCTACCTCAGGCCAGAGGCTGCTTAGATATGGGGGGTGGGGGGAGGTCTCAGGGGAACATGAACATAGCCACCGCCAGACTCCTGCTTGCCCCTATAAAGTCACTCTCCTACCACAGGTCTGCCAAGGCGCAAAACAAGATACGTGAAAGAACTACCTTGAAATAAATGTCCGGCATCAGTTAAAAAAGGAAGTCATAGCAGAGTATGGTTAGTGCACATCTATAATATCCTAGCACTCTTGAAGCAGGATTGCAATGAGTTCAAGGACAGTCTTTTTTTTTTTTTTTTTTTTTGTCTTTTTGAGACAGGGTCTCGCTATGCAGTTGAGGCTGGCCTTGAGCTCACTTTTGTAACCCAGGCTGGTCTCGAACTCGCACCAATCCTCCTGCCTCAGCCTCCCGAGTGCTGGGATTACAGGTGTGCGCCACCACACCCGGCTCAAGGACAGTCTTAACTACAAAGCTTATCTCAAAAAAAAAAGAAAGAAAGAAAGAAAGAAAAGAAAAAAGAAAAAAAAAAAAAGTCACTCTGCCCTGCCCTGTACTTTCCATCTGGTAATAGGAGCCCCCACCCCACAGTCCCTCTCCCAGAGCATCCTGTCACCCTGCCCAAGGGCCTCTGACCTCTATACACTATCACCCAGATCAGGACTCTCCACTATCACCAAAGCAGTTACGAAAAACATGCCAGAGCCCCTCACACAAGCTAACCTCACCCTGTTCAGCCTGCTATGCCCTTCCCAAATCCTTCTCTCATACCCCCACCCTGGGCCCCCCACCAACTCTGGGAGGTCTGCCCAGCCTGGGCAAATGTGCTTGCTTCCCTTCACAACCCCACCCCTGCCTCACAGCTATGCCCTTGATAACAAACAGCTGCTTGGTGGCTTGGCTGCTGTGCAGAGGGGGCAGCTATTGGTCCACAAAAAGGAGCCCTACTTCCCACGAGAGATACCAGCAGCCAGAGGGTCTCAGGAAATGCAGTAGCAGTTCACCTGGGGAACATCAAGAATGCTGAGATTTGCCAGATGTGGTGGTACACACCTGTAATGCAAGCTATGTGGGAGGCTGAGGCAGGAGGATGACAAGTTCGAGAGCAGCCTGGGCTACACGGTGAGACTGTCTCAGAATAAAGAGTTGGGATCATACCCCAGCAGGGACAGGAGGACAAGAGGTTCTGACAGAGGGCCTAGTGTGTGTATATCATTCAAGTCAGAGTTCTGCAAGCAAGCAAGAAGAAAAAAGAAAAGGTTGGTTTTCCTGTTGCATCCTGGGACCACAGCAGACAGCCTGCAGAGGACCAAAGACACCGCAGCCTCTTCCAGAGGCTCCTACGGGCAGCCTTGGGAGCTATATTCAGCCAGCACAGCTCTACACAGGGTCATGTTGAGGCCCGTGCAAGGGTGACAGCCATCTAAGCTTCAAGTCAGCCAGCTCACCCACCCCAAGCAAGAGCAAGACCCGCTCTCTCTTCACCGCCAGGACTCAGGCTCTGAAAAGACAGAGAATGTCATCTGAGTGGGAAGGAGGGCAGCACACCCCATCTTGGCCATGCTCTGCAAAACTACTTTCCTTTTTTTTTTCTTTCTGGGAATTTATTCAGAGTTTTTGCACTGACCTACATCCCCAGCTCTCCTCCCTTTACAAATTCTTTTAAATTTGAGACAGAATGTCTCAAAGCCGCTAATTGCCCAGGCTTGTGATCCTCTCACCTTGATCCCAGAGCACTAGATCACAGAGGTGCACTACTGTGCCAGCTCAGCACTATCCTCTGAACGTAACACTGAATTCTGCAAGTTCCACCTTCAAAGAACTGCGGCTGGGGGGCTGGCCAATAGCTCAGCAGACTAAAGCAGCCAGTGTTCAATCCTGTGTGCTGTGCTGACCCCGCCCCCAGGGCAACTGAGACTGGACATCGCGGTGTATGCCTGCAATCCCAGCACTTGGGAGGCTGAAAATAAGAAAATTGTTATGAGTCCTATCTACGATGTAGTGGGACTGTAGACCCTGCAGACCCTGTACTAAATATATTTAAAAAAAAAAAAAAAAAAAAAAAAGCTGTGGCTAGGATGAGAGAACCTCTTGGCTCTTCGGAACATAGGTAGGAGGCTGGGCATGGTGGCACATGTGAGACTAAGGCAGGAGGGTCACTGCAAGTTCCAGGCCAGTGCCTACATGGTGAGTTCAGGGCCAGCTTTAACTATATAGCAAAACCCTGTCTCAAGGAAAGAAAAAAATATATAGGGAGCGGGGGAGAAGGAGAAGGGGAGAGAGAGACAGAGAGAGAGAGAGAGAGAGAGAGAATGAATGAATGAACCTAGGTAGCCTCCCCCCCAGATAGAGGGTTGGGGCCTCCCTACTTTTGAGATAGACACCCACGTCTAGCAGAGGCCTGTGTGTAAGCCCTGTGGCAGAATGCTCCACAGAGGCACCCTCCATCTCCCAGCTACTGGGCTGCATCTCAGTTCCACAGGCAGAACAGGACAGTGTGGCTTGAGACTGGCACCATGGCAGGAGACAACGCAGGGAGCTGAGCAGCTTCCCTACACTGCCAGCTCCACAGCCATCCTCTGCAGGCAGAAAGAGCCCTGCCTGGGGCTACTCACGCCTAGGTACTTAGGGTGGGCAGGGTGGGGGACCACTCTAGGGTCAGCAGTAGCCCTAAGCCTTAAACAGAGGTGGCCCAGTAACTCCCCCAAGGCTGTTTCCCACACTGAACAGGTGGAGAGATCCTGCTGCCAACTGCCACACAAACTCTACAACTGCCACCCTAAAAAAGGCTAGTACCGTGGGACGCAGTGACCTCTATAGCTGATAGCCACCAGGCTGCTGAGCATGGACAGGGGTGACATATGCAAAGGCCAAGGCAAGCCTGGCTCCTCTCCACTCCGCTCCCACTGCTCCCAGGCTTCACCACAGCCTACCAGGGAGGCCTGGCAGACCGACCCTCTGTCAAGCCCTGCCCAGCCTGGGCTCCCAGCCACCCTCGCCCTCTCTGCTCTCACAAAATGGGACTTGGGCAGAGACGAGGTATTTGGGAGGTGGCTGAGCAGCAGGTCCTCAGAGACATGGGGTCACGCAGGCAGCTGTGAGTCACACGTAGCTATTTAAGTGAAAATTAATAAAAATTAAATAAAACCACAATAGCTACATTTCAAAAGTCACATGTGGTTCCTGGCTGTGGGATTGGATTGTGCAGGTGACAAAACCATCACTGCACGAAGTTCCAATGTGTGGCCCTACTCCAGTTTCTTCCTGGTGGAAGCCAGGAGCTGCCACTGAGCCCACAAAGTGACAACTGGCTGAGACCTGCGGGCCACACCCAGGTCCTCCAGCACAGGCAGCCAGAGAAGCCCAATTCAGGCTGAACACACAGAGAGCCAGATGCCAGGGGTGAGGGTCTGTGCCAAGCTAAGCACCAGGCAGCCTCACCTGATGGCCGAGGGGAAAAGAGGTCGGCAGAGGATGCTCCCCTCCTGTTGCCTGCTGGACAACACTGCAGAAAGGCCACTGCAGGGCTCTGTCCACACAGCCTGGTCACTCACCCAGATGGAGAAGAGCAGCTCAGGTACAGCACAGGAAAGGGTGATGGACTGGCTGTCCCCGGCTTGGAACCCCTGTCCAGCAGGACTAGGCCACTGGAAGCACCCAGCCATGCCCCACCCCACACACCTGCCAGATGCTTACTGTCAACCCCCAGAGCATCTCCAGTGTCATTTGTGTCCCTGAGAACTCTGCTTCCTGGCTCCCTCAATATCCCTAGACCTTCTTTCTAAATTATCCAGCTTGAACTTGAATTTGTGATTCTCCTGCCTCAGCCTCCCAGAGTCCTGAGACTACAGGTGAACACCACCTCATGTGGTTAACTACTTTGTTGATAAAGTAACACTTTGAGTCGTTCGAGTTCAAGCTCAGGTCCCAAGCTGCCTTCCTGAGGCTTACCAAGGCCCAGCCTGACACCCCCAGACAATGGACCGAGCAGGGGAGGTTCCTACTGCACACACTCTTTCCACTTATCACCCAAAACACTGCTGAGACTGTGCTGCACGCCCAACACAAGCCGCTGTCCCAGGGGCTTGCACAAGCCCGAGTCCAGGAGACAGGGCTTCCCATCTAGGTCCCTGTGTGTCCCAGTACCTCTGAGAGCTCACAGACGTCATGTCAGGGGATGCTGAGAAGGAGGAACTTTGTAAAACCATAAAGCCACATGAAGACAGCCATGCAGCTCTATGGGGAGTAACAAGGAAGCAGCGCAACCCTAACCTCAGGACTCTGATCTGTCCATTACACTACTAAATTAGAAATTTACAAGCCGGACAGCATGGAATCCTAGTACTCAGGAGGCTCAGCCAGGAGGGTCACTACAAGCTCAAGGCCAGCCTGAACTACATAGTGAGACCCTGTCTCAAAAAAAAGAGAAAAAAAATAAGCTTACAGTCTGGTGGGAGCAGGGAGGGGAGGACAGGAAGAAAAAGCTACAAAATCCAGGGCTGTGCCCCAAATCCTAAGACCTCCAACAAATTCGTATATACAGTAGGAACTCAACAAAGGCCAGATACTGGGGCCACTAGGGGCCAGCAAGAAGCCGCACTGCAGGGCAGATAGGAGCACTCCTGGGGGGTGCAGGCCAGGAAAGAACTGAACCCACAACTGTGGTTACATCAAAGATCAACTAAAACGTGTTGCACTTCCTCCGAGGAGGAGGCTCCTGGCATCTTATCTGCCACAGCAGACAGTCCAGGCTTCCGGCCACCTCCGCACTTCTGTGTGCTGCAAGCCGCCAGGGACAGGAAGGCTGGCTCTCAATAACACCGACACTGATATTTGCTTGTCCCCCTACACCCCAGTCTAACTTGACAAAACTCAGTTGAGGCCTGGGGTTGTAGCTCCATGGTAGGCACTTGCAACAGTCTTTATTTCTTTATTTTATTTATTTATTTATTTTTGCCTTTTTGAGACAGGGTCTCACTATGTAGTTCAGGCTGGCCTTGAGCTCACTTTTGTAGCCCGGCTGGTCTTGAATTCTCACAGATCCTCCTGCCTCAGCCTCCCAGGTGCTGGGATTACAGGTGTGTGCTACCACACCCGGCTGCAACAGTCTTTAAAAGAGTCACTGAAACCAAAATAAATAAGTCACTCAAGAATTATAAGGATTAAATATGACAGCAAAAGCACAAGCAAAGAAAAGCGAAAAAAAAAAAAGAGAGAGAGAGAGAGAAAGAAAAACGGTACTTCATCTAAATTAACAAACTTGAGGGAGGAAGGAGGGTGGCACATGCTTACATTTTAATCCCAGCACTCTGTATTACAGTCCAGCCTGGGCAATTCACTGAGTTAGCAAGACCCTGTCTCAAAACTAAAAAATTACATCCGGGTGTGGTGGCTCACACCTATAATCCCAGCACTCGGGAGGCTGAGGCAGGAGGACTGGTGCAAGTTGGAGACCAGCCTGGGCTACAAAAGTGAGCTCAAGGCTAGCCTGAACTGCATAGCGAGACCCTGTCTCAAAAAAAAGACCAAAAAAAAAAAAAGGATTGGGAATGTAGCTCAGTGAGAAGGCCCTGCATTCAATCCCTGGTCCCACAAAACCAAAAAAGAAAAACCTTAGTATACCAAAGGACATTACCAAGAGAGTAAAAGGTCATCCCAGAGAAAAGATACAAGCAAATACCAAATCTAATGAAGATTTAACATTCAAAACACATAAACAACTCAACAAAAAGGCAATCCAAGGGCCAGCGAGATAGCTCAGCAGAATGAGCACCTGCTTTGGCAAGCACAGGGACCAGGGTTCAATCCTTGGTCCTACATGCTAAGCTGGTTCCCACCCTTGGGGTGCGCTGGCCAGTGATGACTGAGACCAGCCATGGTGGCACACTCCTGTAATACCAGCACTGGGGAGGCTGCACACAGGACAATCACCATGAGTCTAGGCTGCGTAGTGAGACCATGTACCAAATACATAAAAAAAAAAAAAAAAAAGGCAACCCAATTAAAGGCAGAAAGGTCATTAGTGCAAGGCCAGCCTGGAACACAGTGAGACATGGTCACACACACAAAAAAGAAACAGCTGGGTGTGGTGGCACATGCCTGTAATCCCAGCACTTGGGAGGCTGAGGCAGGAGAATCAGTGTGAGTTTGAGACCAGCCTGGGCTACAAAAGTGAGCTCACGGACAGCCTGAACTGCACAGTGGGATCCTGTCTCAAAAAGACAAAAGAAAAGAAAATAAAAGAAAAGAGAAGAGAAGAGAAGAGAAGAGAAGAGAAGAGAAGAGAAGAGAAGAGAAGAAAAGGATATGCAACATCATTAATTCCTAGAGAAATGCAAATGAAAATCACAATGAGACATTGCTGCTCACCTTTCAGGATGAGTGTCATTAAAAAGTAAAATATGGGGCCCGGCACAATGGCTCAGTGGTCTAAAGCGCCTGCTTGAGAAAGCTTGGGTGGCTTCAGGGACCGCAGTTCGATCCCGGCACCACATGCTGTGCCAGCCCTGCCCTCGGGGCGGGCTGAGCCGGCCATAAAAATGAGGAAGTAAACAAACAAAGGTTCTGAAACAAGAAAAAAATAAAATTAAAAAAAAAAAAAGTAAAAAATATTGACACAAATATGGAGAAATCTGAATCTTCACACATTACTGACAGGTAGAGCTATGGCACAGAGCTTGCTAGTTCTTCAAAATGTTAAACAGAATTACCAGCAATTCCACCCCTGGATATATATAAACACACACACACACACACACACACGCATATATATATATATATATATATATATATATATATATATATATAAAAGAACTGAAAATTCAGACTCAGGCTGCACATGGGGGTACACACCTATAATCCCAACATGCAGAAGGATCATTGTGAGTTCAAGACCAGCCTGGGTTACAAAGTGAGCTCAAGGCCAGCCAGAACTCCCTAGCCAGACCTTGTCTCAAAAACCAAAAACAAAAATTTAAAATATCATAGGGGCCCAGCAGGATGGCTCAGTGGTCTAAAGCGCCTGCTTAGGAAAGCTTAGGTGGCTGCAGGGACCGCAGTCCGATCCCCGGCACCACATGCTGCGCCAGCCCTGCCCTCAGGGCGGGCTGAGCTGGCCATAAAAATAAATAAATACACAAACAAAAGTTCTGAAACAAGAAAAATAAAAATAAAAATAAAAAAGAAATACCACAGGGCCCGGCGGGATGGCTCAGTGGTCTAAAGCGCCTGCTTGGGAAAGGCTTGGGCGGCTTCAGGGACTGCAGTTCGATCCCCGGCACCACATGCTGCGCCAGCCTCGGAGCGGGCTGAGCTGGCCATAAAAATGAGTGAATAAACAAACAAAGGTTCTGAAACAAGAAAAAAATAAATAAAACAAAATTTAAAAAAAAAATACCAGGCCGGGCGTGGTGGCTCACGCCTGTAATCCCAGCACTTGGGAGGCTGAGGCAGGAGGATCGTTGTGAGTTCGAGACCAGCCTGGGCTACAAAAGTGAGCTCAAAGCCAGCCTGAGCTGCACAGTGAGACCCTGTCTCAAAAAGACAAAAAAAAAAAAATACCAGAAAACCAAACAAAAAGGCAAATGTCTTAGCAGCATTAATCACAATAGCCAAAAGGCATCTATCACCAGATGAAGAGATAAAACGAGGGGCTGAGGGGGGTGGCTCAGTGGCACAGTACATACACCACCCCCAGCATCAAGCACACACGCACACACACACAGGCAATACACATTTGTCTAGCAGGTACAAGTGCCTGGGTGTTTTTTTTTTTTTTTTTTTTAATGTATTTGGTTGTTGCAGGGTCTCGCTATACAGTCAGGACTCATGGTGATCTTCCTGCTTTCAGCCTCCCCAGCGGTGAGATTACAAGCTTGCACCACTATACCCAGACCCTGGCTAGCTCAACCTGCCCTGGGAGCAGGGCTGGCGTAGCAAATGGTGCCAGTAGCAAATGGTGCCAGGGATCGAACTTCGGTCCCTGTACTTGCCTAAGCAGACATTTTAGTCTGCTGAGCTATCTTGCCAGCCCCAGTACCTGGGTTTTTATTTGTTTGTTTGGACTTTTTCATTGATTACAATCCAGCCTTTTTTATTTCTTATTCTGGTACAGGGCTTCACTAAGTCGTTCAGTTGATCAGGTTGAACTCAAGCACCATCCTCCTGCCTCAGTATTCAGGAGTGCTGGGTACAGGTACATAGGTATTGATATGCATGGATAGAAATTGGGCTCAGTAAAGGGGGAAATGTATGTGATTGTTAAAGATGTGATAACATTATTTAGCTTTAAAGAAAAGTGAAATGCTGATACCTGGGGCACAGTGTGAATGCAAGCCAAAAACATATGCTTATGCTAAGTGAAATAAGCCAAACACACAGGACAATAATACGTGATCTCTCTGACAGAAATACCCACAGTAGGGAATTCACAGGGACACAAAATAAATTAGTGGTTATGCGGGGCTGGGGGAAAGGGAAATGGGAGTTATTGCTTAATAAGAGTTTCTGTTTATTTGATAATAGTGTTGGAAATAGTGGCAATAGTTGTGCAACATTGTGCATTTACTTTGTGCCACTGGAAGATAGTTGCGATGGCGAGTTTTTAGTTAGATAGACTGTAACACGATAAAACCATACAAGGCAGCATGAGGAAGACAGAAAAAGTGGGAGTCTGAGGAAGAGCCAGGAGTTGCACAGTGCCAGGGCTGGTGAATAAGGTGGATGAGGACGCAGGGGCATGTTCTCATGATCCTGCCTTTGTGCTGGATGGCATCTGCAGTGGCAGTGATGGTTTTCTGAGTTTTTCTCCTACCTCAGCCTCCTCAGTGCTGGGATTATAGGTGTGTACCACCACACCCTGCAGTAACAGCATTTTTGATCACCACTCTTAAGGGCATTCATGAAAGAGAACTTCCAGAACTACTTCAGAAAATGCCAAGAAACTTAACAGAGAAATTCTTTTTTTTTTTTTTTTTTTTTTTTATGGGACCAGGGATTGAACTCAGGTCCTTATGTTTGCCAGACAAGCGCTTATTCCACTGAGGTATCTCCCCAGCCCCAACAGAGAAATTCTTATTCCATGTACTCACTGCAGGTCTAGACAAGCAAAGCAACTGATGTCGGTGACCACATCCCCTCTGAAAAAGCACCATGGTTAAAGAATTTTAAGCCATCAGCATTTTGGGAGCACCAGATTATTCCCAGCCACCTTTCTGCCACACAGGGCCATCTCCAGCTACACCTGGCATGGCTGGCATCATTCCATCTTCCCAGCTGAATGCAAGTTACTTGGGCAGCCTGCCTGCTTCAGCTGCTGCTCTAAATGACACAGAATGACTAGATACTTTTTTTTACACCTGTGGAAGGAATGAGTTACAGATACAACACCCCATGGTGGGAAGGAGTTTAAACCTTCTCAAATTCATCCCTAAAAATCTGAAGAGAAAGGAATACTTCCTAACTCCATTCATTCATTCATTCATTCATTTATTTATTTATTTGCGGGACCGGGGTTCAAACTCACGACCTTGCACTTGCCAGGCAGGCACTTGTGCCTCGGAGCTATTTCCCCAGCCCCCCTAACTCCTTTTAAAGGGTCAGCATTACTCTGACACCAAAGTCAAGACAGCTAGGTATGGCGGCACACAATGTAATTACAGCACTCACGAGGCTGAGGCAGGAGGGTCATTTTGAGTTTAAGACCAAACTACAAAGGGCCAGCAAGATAGCTCAGCAGACTAAGTGCCCGCTTTGGCAAGCTCAGGGACCAGGGCTTGATCTCCTATCCCGCTTGCCTCCATAGCCCTACATCCGGGGCGAGCTGAGACAGCAACTGAGACTGGGCATGCTGGTGCACACCTGTAATACCAGCACTTGGGAGGCTGAAAACAGGTACCAGTCCAACTTGTGTAATGAGGCCCTATAGACCCTATACTAAACACATTAAAAAAAAAAAAAAAAAAAAAAAAAAAAAAAAAAAAAAAAAAAAAAAAAAAAAAAAAAAAAAAAAACTAATTCAACCAAAAAAAGAGAAAAAAAAAAAAAACAGTAAAATCAAACACTAGCTCCATATATACTACCAACATGAAAGAAAAATGCACACAAACATTTTAAATGATGCAGAAAAGACATTAACAAAATTTTTCTGCTCCCTTTCAAGATTAAGAAAATCCTCAAAAAGCTATGACAGGAAAGAAAGTTTATATGATAAAAGCTGCAGATAAAAAAATCCACAGCTCAGGGTGTGGTGACTCATGTCTCTATCTCAGCTACTGGAGGCTGATGCAAGAGGATTAGGAGCTCAAGGACAGCCTAGGCAACTTAGCAAGACTATCCCCAAAGAAAAAATAAAAATGCTGGGGTGTAGCTCAGTGGCTGAATGCTTGCCTGTCACGTGTAAGGTTCTAGGTTCAATCTCAGGGGATGACCTTCATGTATTAAAGGGCATTATTAGGAAAATTATTATATATATTATTATATGGATGAACTCTGGAGGAACCACAAGAGGCAGAAGCTTCATTCGAGTAAGCAGCAGATAAACACTCGGAGATGGAATCTCCTTGCTGTCCACATGAGGCCGCCATGATGAGGAGACAGTTCTGTAGACACACCCCACCGTACACCTGCTGGGAACGACACCTGCCTCCTTTCCCCTCTTTTCCTCCACTAGGACAGGGAAAATAGCTTGGAAAGGGGTTGAGGGTAGTGAACCGAGGACACTACCCAACCTGTGGCTATGCCAAGCTGGGGCTACTTCTCAGGCTCAGAAATAAGGCAGACAAGGCCCGGCAGGATGGCTCAGTGTGGTCTAAAGTGCCTGCTTAGGAAAGCTTAGGTGGCTGTAGGGACCACAGTTCGATCCCCGGCACCACCTGCTGCGCCAGCCCTGTCCTCAGCATAGGCTGAGCCGGCCATAAAAATAAACAAACAAAAGTTCTGAAACAAGAAAAAAAATAAAAATAAAATTGGGTGCCGGGCATGGTGGCGCATGCCTGTAATCCCAGCACTTGGGAGGCTGAGGCAGGAGGATCAGTGCGAGTTCGAGACCAGCCTGGGCTACAAAAGTGAGCTCAAGGCCAGCCTGAACTGCATAGTGAGACCCTGTCTCAAAAAAAAAACAAAAAAATAAAATTGGGGCCCGGCGGAATGGCTCAGAGGTCTAAAGCGCCTGCTTGAGAAAGCTTGGGCAGCTTCAGGGACCGTGGTTCGATCCCTGGCACCACATGCTGCACCAGCCCTGCCCTCGGGGCAGGCTGAGCCGGCCATGGAAATGAGTGAATAGACAGGTAGGGGTTCTGAAACCAGAAAAAAATAAATAAAATAAAAAATTCTAAAAAAAAAAAAAGAAAGAAAGAAATAAGGCAGACAGCTGGGTGTACTGGCGCAGCCTGTAATCCCAGCACTCAGGAGGCTGAGACAGGAGGACTGCTGTGAGTTCAAAGCCAGCCTGAACTGGATGGTAAGATCCTGCCTCAAAAAGAAAAAAAAAAAAAAAGACACACAGTGTGATCCTTCAATTCCCTGCTGGGTATATACCCAAAACAGGCCACAGCAGAGACTCAAACAGTGGCTTTTTACTTCCATGTTTACAACAGTATTATTGACAGCAAGCAAAATGTATAAGCAACCCAATTGTTCATCAGTAGATAAATGGATAATCAAAACACCTTAAAAAGTGATGAAACTGGGCCGGGGATACAGCTCAGCAGCACAAGCACCTGCCTGGCAAATACAAGGTTCAGAGTTTCATCCCCAGTACCACAAAAAAAAAAAGAAAGGAACTTAGACAGGCACAGCGGCACACTCAGGAGGCTCAGGCAGGAGAATCCTTGCGAGTTCCAGGCCAGCGTAGGCTGCAAAGGGAGCCCAGGCTGGAGACCCTATCTTAAAAAGACAAAAAAAGTGATGAAATTCTTTTCACCTGCTAAGGACATGGATGAATGCTCAAGACACAAGACCAAGTGAAATAACACTGTATGACTCGACTTAGTAAGGTTCCTAGAGTAGTCAAATTCATAGCCACAGACACCACAGTGCACACCAAAGGGAAAGAAGGAGGCACGATAAGTTACTGTTTTAATACCCAGAGTTTCTGCTCAGAATGGTGAAAAAGTTCTGAAAATAGACGGCAGTGTGATTACAAAATAGATGTCATTAATGCTGTTGGACTGTACACTGTAAAATTATAAATTTTATGCATATTTCACTACATTAAAATTTATTTATTTTTGTCTTTTTGAGACAGTCTCACTATCTACTCACTTTGTAGCCCAGGCTGGCCTCGAACTTGTAGCAATCCTCCTCCCTCAGCTTCCCAAGTGCTGGGATTACAGGTATGTGTCACCACACTCAGCTCTTGCTATGATTTTTAAATAAAGGAAAAACACCAAGTCCTATTTGCAGGCGAATGTGCATGCAGGTACAAGGGATTGAATCCAGGGGCTGTGCATCCAGCTATGGCCCCAGTGCTGAGCCCCCTCCTCCCATTTTCTTGACACAGAATCTGTAATTCTGCCTCAGCAGGTGAGCTCTCCTGAGAGCCAGGAACAGCCTTCCCTTGGTAACAGCTAAGAGGCTATTATTATCTCTTCCTCTGTATTCAGAGCTTAAACCCAGCCCAACAAGCGCTCTAAGGCAGGCAAGCAGCCGCTTCTGAGGCGCTCCTGAGGCGGGCACTGCCTGGGAAAACAAGCAGTACCCTTCTGAGCCTCCCTGGGCCCAGTCAGGTCTGAGGTGTTGCACAGCTGCCAGTAAATGCAGAAGCCAACCTGGCCAGCTTTCACCCCTTTCGATTTTCCACAAGGCACAGCTAGGAGGAAGGAAAATGGGCCAGACTAAGCAGCCTGCGTTTTGTTGTTTTCTCAAGTTGGAAAGTGTGCCCAGGTCCCTGCTACTTTTGGAAGCCCTTGCACATTTAAAATTCTCTTTGCCTACCCCGGTTAGATCCCTGGCACCACATGCTGTGCCAGCCCCACCCCCAGGGCAGGCTAAGCCGGCCATAATATAAATTAATTAATTAACTAAATAGAAAATTATCTTTGCTTAGTAAAGGACACGGTTTGGGCCCAAAGACAGAACAACCTTCTCTGGCTGTGGGCTCTATGACAGCTGCTCTCCGAATAACCCAAGGTTAGCGAAAGGGCAAGCCTTGATACTCCTATTCCTGAAGGCTCAAGAACAGAGGAAGCAAAATAGTTGCAAGTCCCACAGCCTCCAGTAACCAGACAGGCAGGATCTGTACAGGGGGAGCTTCAGAGGTCTTCATTGTATTTTTGACTGAATTGCTTTCTAGAGGTTTACTTTGTTTTTGGTGCCGAGGACCAAATCCGTGGCTTCCAGCTTCCTAGCCAAGCATTCTACCACTGAGCCAAATCCCCAGCCCCGTCAGAGTTCTGCTTCTGCACTCCTCTGGATGATGACTAAAGCAGAAATGAATTCACAACATTTTGGTGACAAACGAAAGTTGAGAGAAAATGCTGAATGTGGCAACTAACAGGATTGGTGGACCCACCCCAGAGAAGAATCCGGAGAAGAAATAAGCAAGCTCCTTCTTCCTTCCTAGCCATACACACTGATATATATATATATATATATATATATATATATATATATATATATATATATATATATATTTTTTTTTTTTTTTTTTAATGGCCTGCTCAGCCTGCCCTGGGGTGGGGCTGGCGCAGCATGTAACGCCGGGGATCGAATCGCTGTCCCTGCAGTTGCCTAAGCAGGCGTATTAGACCGCTGAGCCATCTCTCCGGCCCACTCCGACAACTTTTCTTTTGGATTTCTTCAGCTCGCCTAGCGGAACTGAAGCCCAAAAAAACAAGAAACCCGCTAAGGGCAGGATTTAGTTACTCAGGAAATCTAGAGTAGGGATGAAACCCAACGAACCACGCCGACTCCAGCAAACATCTAAAACTGAAAGTAAACCTAGTTATAAACTGAATGGGAGAAATTGCACTTCCGGCAGCGGACTGTTCACGCCCCATGCAACCCGCGCAGGGCACACCACGGCACCGCCCCGGAAGAGCCAGGCTCACAGCGCCAGATTCTGTAGGCGGGCGTCTCTCTTCGCGCATGCGCCCACCGCCCGCGCATGCGCCCACCGCCCACGCATGCGTACCTCCGGAGCAGTCTTTTCTTACTAGTACTGGCCCTCCTTTCTGAACCCCCAATGCTAGCTGCCTTGGCTCTATCCCTCCATTCGCGTTACTCACCTTACGCCCGGTTTTCTCCCGTAGCGCCTTCAGTCGTTCTTTTCTCCGCAGCGCCTCTTCCTCTAGCCGGCCCACACCGGCCGCAGTGGCCGCCATCTTGCTCGCGGCCCGCTCCCCGTTTTTTCTGCCCTGGTCGCGCGAGATCTCACGGCCAATCCAAGATGAGGATGGATGCGCAGGAACCCCTTCAGAGCCAATCAGTGCTGACATGCTTTGGGAGGGCGGGCAACTCGCCTAGCGGAGTTGAAGCCTAAAAAACAACAACAAAAAACTTGCTAAGGCTCGATTTGTCCAGCGCTAATCAGCTTCAGCAGCGAGTGGAGTCAGACGTAAAAAAAGAGAACAGAGTGCGTCGATTGCCCGGGTTTTGTCTAAGCAGTTAGCTACCTCTCGTTTCCTGCGGGCCTCTTGAATGACCTGACCCAGCCTTACCTATCTGCGGTGGCTCTTCAAAAGTGAATGCTTTGAGCCAGGGGTGGTGGCATAAGCCTACAATCCCAGCACTGAGGAGTCTGAGGCAGGAAGATCTTGAGTTTAAGGTCAGCCTGATGTAAGTATCAAGACAGTATCAAAATAAATAACAAAGAAATGTACTTTAATCCTCCGCTATGATCCCACCCTAAAGGGGCCTGCTTTGCCCTCCGCTACATTTCACATGGCCTTGTACTCCCAAACCCCGCCATGTCTGTTCTTAGCCCAGACAAAACCTGCACAGAATGGGACCTAGCAGGCACGGCCTTTCTTCTGAAAAGCGGCGAGGGCTTTACAGACCTCTCCTGTCCTCTCTTTTCTACCCTTCTGCTCCATGGCAAAGTACTCATCTTTTCTGGAGATGGGCAAACTGCACCCTAGGCCCCAGGAACAAGACTGTCCACCCCACTCCAGTTCAGAAAGGGTTGGTCTGGCCTGGCCTGCAGCAGTGCCCCCGGAATGCCCGGCTGCTGAGGTCCTTTGCCTGCTTTGATCGCCTGTCTTGGTAACAAGGAATACTACAGTCTTGATGCAGGTCCCCAGACCAGCACCCTTTTGGAAGGAGAAAGCCATGCCTCTTTCTCCTACCCCACATCTTTCCCAGGCCCGCAGCCTTTCACGAGCTGTTCTGTGCTCCCAACCTTCTTCAGAAGCTCAAAGTCTGCACACCAACCTGTTAGCCTTCCACTTCCGACAGTGGATACAGGGCCCTGCCAGGGCTTGGTGTGGGCTACCGATGCTCTGGAAGTGTATTGGCTGAGTTCAGAGGGAGGAGCAAAGGCTATGTGGAAGCCACCCAAGAGCAAGGATGGGGATTCTAGGCCAGAGGTACCCATGGCATCTCTCTGGGCTTGGTAACTCCCCTTACCTCCAGCGCAAGGCCTGACCCCCTAACCCATGGCAGGAAGGGAAGGGCAAAGGGACACAACAGCTATGGGGACTGTGGCCCAGCAGCCCATTAGGCCTACGTCACTGTCCATGATGTTTTGTGAGCCCTTTTTTTCATCTATAAGGCAGGTAGGAGGTCCCCACCCAGAGAGACTGAAGAAACCTGAGACAGGCCCTGGATCATGTGGGGGGATTGCCTTCACCACACCTGAGAAGGATTCCTGGAGGCACAGACCCAACCCATAGGGGTGTTTTGGAGCCTGCTCACGCATGAAAAGCCCATTCCAGGCTCCTACTGTCCTCCTGCTTGCTCTTGTAGCTCGGGCCCCTTATCACTCCTCATATAACATAGCTCAAGTTGCCTTCACGTCTTTCCAGAAAGCTCCTGGAGCCAGGCTTAGTGGCGCATATCTGTAATCCTAAAACTGCAGAAGACAGGTAGGACTATTGCAAATTTGAGTTCAACTCGGGCCATTTAGGGAGACTCCATCTCAAAAATAAGTTAAAAATAAAAATAAAAAGCTCTGGAGGGGTAGCTCAGGAGGAGTCCTGGCTTCAACCATTCCTCATTACCAGGGAGGAGCCTAGAACAGGACCTGGCTCTCAGGGAGCGAGACCATTGTCCGGTACAAGAGGTGGACGGGTGTCACCGGTGTCTGTGGCCAAGAGGCGGGGTCTCTCAGACTAAGGGCGGAGCCTGCCCCTGGAGTCCCTGAGCTTCGCTCTTCTCCAATGACCCGGACTCTCTAACCCCGCGAGCACGCGCGAGCGCGTTCTCGCCTGGCCCGACCTGGGGGTGGGTCGGGAGGCCGAGGCAGGAGGAGGTGGGGCGCGGGCGGCGGCCACCGGCAGGGGACCCGGCGCGGACTTCCCCGGCGCGCTCCGCCCCTGGGCCTGGCCCAGGGCAGCCGGAGGGCGGCGCGGAGGAGGCAGCGACAGGTGGCGCGCGGCGGGCCAGAGCCGGTCGGGCCATGGCCGCCTCGGAACGGCTCTACGAGCTGTGGCTGTTGTACTACGCACAGGTGAGCCCGCGTCCTCTCGCGCGCCCGCTGCACCTGCGCCCCGCGCCGGGGTGTGTCCCACCTTGCTCACACGTGCGTGCCTGGTCCGCGCGCGGGTCCCGCTTGGCCTGTGTCGTGTCGTGCTGGCCGGACACTGAGGCCGGGGACACCACGCTGGCCAGGTGGAGAGGGAAGGGATGCAGTTTGCATCCGGGCGCCCCAGGTGGGTGATCGTGGCTAAAGGGCCGAGGTAGCCGTAGTACCCTCTCTCTAGTCGGGCGGGGAGGTGCGCCCCTGCTGCAGGACGAACTCAGTTCCTCACACGCTTTCTGAATCTGGGGTGACTGGCGTGTTCTGGGGGGCGAGGTGGGGGGCCTCTTTCAGGAGCTGACTTGCATGGCTTCTGAGGGCACTGAACTGACTGCTTCCAACTCTGTCACACTCCTATCTCCCCGCTTTCCTCTGCGCTGGCTGCGGGGAGGGATCCAGGCAGGATGTACCCTCCCTCCCTGCACCTGCCTGGCAGGAGCTCCTGGCTCAGGTGTGCTCGGGACACAATGGGCCACTGTGCACCCTAGTGGTGTGTCACTGGAGGAAGTTCAGGTCGGACCTGCGGTTCCCGGCGCCAATGGCCTCCAGAGTCCAAGCCAGGTGGGCCAGGGCCCCTTTGGTTGAGTGTTTCGGTTGTGACAGGCTCAGGCCTCCAGGGGGCAGTGCCTGAGGTCGAGCCCCTCCCAGGGGGACCTAGGTCAAGGTCTGGGCACCTCTGTTCCGCGACAAGGTTCTTGGACTTTGAAGAGGGGTAACTGCTGTGACAGGTACAAGGCAGAGCAGGCTGCAGCTCCCCTGGCCCCTTTGGGTCCCGCGGCCCTGGCCTTTCACCATCTCCAAGGGCCAGCCCTGGTGATGGAGCCAAGGGATCTGGGGGAAAATTTACCCTTTGTCTCCTCCCCAGTTGCTCTGTGCAGGAGCAGCCTCATGGTCCTCAGTTTCTCCACCTGTAGTCAAGTAAAGAGGGGCCAGGAAGACCATGTGTATTGTAAGCGGTGTTAATGGGTGGTGTGCCTAAGACTGGGTTGCTGGTTTCCCTGCCTCTCTTAGCTATCACCCCACCTAGTGTGTCCCCAGCCCCTCACTTCCCAAGACTGTTCTAGGGAGCAGGATGTCTCCTAGTAGCCTAGTAGCAGGCAGGCAGGGGGCAGCCTGGGGCCAGGCAAACAAAACCAGGATGTGAGAGTCAGCCGGAGCCGGGTGGGGCGGCCACCAGCTTCAGGAGAGGAAGCCTGGTGGCCTCCTGGTGCTGCCTTCCTGCGGCTCCCAGGCGCTGTCCCGCCCTCAGTACCCGGCCTAGGGAGGATGGAAGAGCCCGCGGTGTGCAAGGAGCTGGGCAGCCAGGCGGTCAGCACCGGTCAGCACCACCCAGACAGCCACACCTGCTCCCCTCCCTTTATTCGGATAGCTGACTTCAGCTGGCAAACCCGTTTCCCCAGTTTGGGTTTGGGTGAGGACCAAGGGGAGCGCCCCCCCTTCCTGTCCTTCCTTTTCCCTTACGGACCCTGGGTTATCTCTTCTGCTCTCCAGGGAATGGGGCAATGAGGGGGACTGGGGATTAGGGCTCCCCAAGGGTCCTGGTGGGGAAACCAGGGCAGAACAAGATCATGAGAACAGCTGCTTTAGCTAGAAAAGGCTTAGCCTGGCAGGTGGGAGGCCTCAGGTGGGACCCCCTGGCTGTCCCTCTGCTAGAGCTATGCTAGGGATACTCCAGTCCTCCCTGAGAGAGCAACGCTGCCACCTTTCTGGCTCTTCGATCTTGGGTATGTGCTGAATTTCAGATGGGAGCTAGGCCCCAGGGCGGTGACCAGTCCAGGAGACTGTCCCAGAGGAGGTGAGGGGACAAGAATGGCTACAGGAAGCTCATGGCAGTGGGAAGCAGGAGCAGGCCCTGTGGATAGGCAGGGACACTGAAAGGCCTCTGGGGGCTGAGGTGCAGCTGGTGGTGCAGCACATGCCCAGCACAGCAAGGCCCTGGGTCCTACCCTCAGCCCTGCAAAGGAGGACTGGGAAGGACTCTGAAGCTGCCACAGTTTCCTAAGAAGAGGCAGGAGGAGTGGGAGGGGACAGGGGCAGTCTGTGAAAGCACATGCAAATGAGCATCCCCTTTCAGGCTGGAGACCAGGTATTTCCCAGCAAAGCTGGGAGCGTCCAGGTTACAGGTGGTCCCCAAGGGGACCCTCCAGTTGTGTCACTGCAGAGATCAGATCAGGGCCAGAGCTGATCTTGTCTTGCTCACCCCTGCTGCTTAGCTCTGTCCCATGAGCTCTGCAAGGCCCTCTGCTCTTTCTAGGACCTAAAACTGGGCTTGTTCCTCTCTGGACCTCGGTTTGCTTTCTTCAAGTAAAGAGAGTTTGCAACTGGGTTTCTCCTCTGGCCTCTGTTGCCAAGAGAGAGGATGAGGAAAGGAACCATTAGCACTGAGCTGGGGAATGAGGAGGGGTGCTGGGAAGCTCCGAGGAGAGTATAGTAGCTGGGGAGCTGATGGGGAGGTGTGGGATCCCCATGCAAACAGGGTCAGGTACTATGGAGGACCTAGTAGCAGATTTTCCCAGTTTCCACAGTGATAGGGAAAGAGGATGGTTAACCCAGAGCAGTTTTATAGGGACCCGATGAGACCAGTCAAGGTCTCATCTCCACGAGGGGCCAGACGCCCTGGCACTGACCCGATTGCCCACTGTTCTCAGTTGTCCCTGCCACGCTTTCCCTAACTTCCCTGCTCCCTGCTCTATCCCATCGCCTGAGGTCCTCCAAGCCTGACCAGTAGTCCTTATAATATAGCCAGAGCCACCTTTGACCTGACACTGTCTCTCGCTCCTGATGCAGCCTGGGAGGACGTGCTCAGCAAACCGCACTACACTTGTGGTCGCTTTTTCTCTGTCTCTGGAGATGAGGCTGCCCTGACCACTGAGCTGTGGTTGGTTCACTCTACCTGTTCAGAGCTCCTCCCAAGAGCCACCCAACACTCTCACCTGACCTTCTACTGAGCCATCTAAAGCCATGTCCTCACCCGCCCTAGCCACTCCACCTTTGGGGGCTTCAGACAGGATGGTCTCGGGAAGGTGCTGGCCCTGCCAAGACTCTGCCTGGGCATAGCTCAGAAAGCAAAGTACTCATGACTTTGGGGTGTTGAGACTAGAGACGAGGGGCACCTCCCTGGGCAGTGCCTCAGATGTGAGGAAGGCTGGGCTTGCACTAAGGATGTCGAAGTCAGGCGTGATTAGGGCACATCTGCAATTCCAACAGTGGGGAAGCTGAGGCAGGAGGACCTCTGCAAGGTCAGAGGCAGCCTGAGTTACATAGTGAGTTCAACCTGAACTACAGAGCAAGACCCTGTCTCATAAAAAATAAAAATAAAAATAAAAAATAATAAAGGGAGCCATGCCAGGTCTAGCAGGGTTTGGGGACAGAAAAGCATCTCTCTGCTGCTATAGCCATAGGTTCTCTGGGGTACCTCTGAGCTCCAGGAGAAAGGCAACTTTGTCCATCCAGGCCTTCCCAGGCCTGGGAAGCCCCTCACTTTGGCACTACAGGTCCTCAGAACTGGTCAAGCACAGGCTGAGTCCCTTCAGGGGTGATGCTGGTGCTGATGCTGTCAGGGGCACCTGCCTTCCCCACCCCACCATCTTCAGTCCTGCAGCAGGGCCTGGGTGTGTGTCAGAGTCCCCCGCCCCCTCCAGACCTCACCACCCATCCCAGGTCTTGCTTACTGGAAGCCACAAGACTAGGCAGGCCACAGGTACGGCCCCAGGGCCAGCATTACAAGTGAGTGAGGAACACCCCCAGGCCTGGCTGGAAGGGCCCTCAGAAGTCACAGAGGCAGTAGAGCCCCTGTGGCTGGTTAAGTTGTGCACCTCTGACCCAGAGTCAGGAGGCGAGGGCTTGGGCAACTTTGGGCTTTCCTGGCTCAGCAGAGCTCTGGTACACTAAAGAGCCCTGTATTTTGGGTGAAAGATGCCCAGCTTTGGGGTAGAAGAGGGGACGGTTTTCAAAGTAGACAAGGCTTGGGGATCTCATGATCAGCGTGGGCTGGTTGGTTAACAGCCATGAGAGGCCCTCATGGCCATTGCTGGGCATGGTGGCACACTGCTATTATCCCTGTACTCTGGGAGGCTGAGGTAGGAGGATCGCTGCGAGTTCAAGCCAGCCTGGCCTATAAAAGCATTACATGGTACCTGGGGAGTTTGTAGGCTCGGCCCTGTGGGATGGAGCTGGCCATGCAGAGGTGGGCCTGGAAGTCCACACCTAGGAGCAGCCCCGGGCTTGCTGGGTGGGGGCTGTGATGTGCATTCCCCATGCTTCCGTCCAGTCTGTGGCCCCCTCTGGCTCCGGGAAAGGAGGCTGCTCTTTGCATTCAGCCTGTTGGGAGCTACACGTGGGACTGGAAGGGAAGGACTGAGGGAAGAGGGCTGGAGGACAGGCAGGGCCTCCTTCATCTCTGGGTGTGGCTCCAGGTTAGGGCAGACCAGAGCTCAGCTGTGTGCCCGAGCAGAGTCCCACCAGCTGGCTGGGACATAGTGGAGCCATAAGTACGGGTGAGTTCTCATCCCTGGGTCTGAGGCCTTGGGCCCTGGTCAGGAATGTGGATCCCTTGAATGAAGTTTACTGCACAGCAGGGGTGGGAACAAGCTCCCTGATAGCAGCTACTCAAGTCCCAGCCTCAGCCCAGCCTGCAAAACTGGTCTCTGGCCCACAAGCCCCACCCAGGGCAGGGAGGCTACACCCTGAGGTGCCCAGGCTGCACCCCTAGAGCCTGGCAGGGCCCTTGAAGCCTCTCTTGCTGGGCCAGGGTGCTGCAGCCCCCCCCCCCACATCCCTGCGGTCTGCCGGGAGGAAGCGGCCCCCCTCCCCCACCGTGACTGTGCGCTTCCTGCCCCTGCCGGGGCGGGAGAAGACGTTTCCCGTTCACACCAGTTTCCCGTTCACACCAGTTTCCCTGGCGGCACCCAGACCAGGGCTCACAGTGCCCCTCTTGCCCATGGATCCTGCACTGGGGCTCGGGGTCCAGGTAACAGCAAGGGTGGGTATAGATTCCAGGGCAAGGCGGGGCCTCTGCAGGGATGCCAGCCTGTAGGTGTTGGGGCATGCGTGCGTGCGCTGGGGTGACCAGCAGTACACTGTTCTGGCACCCACCATCCAGGAGGGTTTCCTGGAGGTGGTGGCTGCAGAGCAGGAAAAGGAAGCAGGCGAGATCTATCTAGCTCATGGCCTTGAATGGGCAGCTTTGGTGCAGCCCCAGAAGGAGTGTGGCCCACAGGTACACCCCGCTTCCGCCCTTCTGTCTGGCTATCCTCTGTGGATCCGGGAGGATGTAGGGCTGAGAGCCGCAGTGTAGCCCTGGAACGAGGGTCAGCAGTGCGTGGCCTTCCAATTTTCAGTCCTTCCTTGCCATCACTGTCTCCACCCCCATCCTGTGCTGTGACCCGCCCCCCCCGCATGCATCCCCCGTTCCCTCCTCACCTGTCACACCCCTGCCCTCACCAGCTCTCTGCATCTCCTACGCCTGTCTGTCCCCCTGCAGAAGGACCTGGGTTATCTGCAGCAGTGGCTGAAAACCTTTGTGGGCACGTTCGAGAAGAGCATCTCACTGTCCTCCCTGGAGCCACGAAGGTGAGGCTTACTGTGCAGGGGCAGCCAGGCCCAGGGCAGGTTCCCCCACAGGCACCCATGATGCTCCTTCCCCGCAGGCCAGAGGAGACAGGTGCAGAAGTCCCGCTGCTCCCCTTGGATTCCCTGAATGTGCTGGCCAAGCAGCTGGACCACAGAGACCTGGGACAGGCTCTGCTGCTGCTCAAGCTCTTCATCATCCAGTGCAGGTGAGTCCACCCCAAGCTGCAGGGCAATGGGAAGGAGGTGTGGCACGTGAGGGGGACAAGTGTGACTTCCCTTGTCCCCAGGAACCTGGAGAACCTAGAGGCTGGCTGGGCCCAGGTGCTGCTGCCCCAAGTGCTGTCGCTGCTGACTGGGCTGGTAGCTGAGGTGAGGGGCGCTCAGGAAGGGCCGGGAGGAGGGAGAAGCAGGTAGCAGCTATGGCCAGGGGTGGACGGGACTGATCCATCCTCACCCTCCGTCCCTCTCCGCACACCTACAGCTGAAAGGACACCCCCCACCTCAGGAGGACCTGGGCACCCAGCTGGAGAATGTGGCCCTTCACGCCCTGCTCCTTTGTGAGGGCCTCTTTGACCCCTACCAGACCTGGCGGCGCCAGCACAGTGGGTGAGATCTAGCCTCAGGCAGGGGATCCAGAGATGGAGGCACCCCAGCTTTGGTGTGCACACCAGGGACTCGGGCAGGCTGGAAGAGGGTGCACAAGTGGGGAGATCCAGGGGAATAGACCCCAGAGTCTGCCCTCACCCCAGTTCCCCCTACCACAGGGAGGTCATCAGCTCCAAGGAGAAGAGCAAATACAAGTTCCCTCCTGCTGCTTTACCCCGCGAATTCAGCACCTTCTTCCAAGGTCAGGCTCCGCCCACACTACCGGCCTTGCCCCCATCCTGGTCCCGCCCCCAAACCCGGTTGTTTCTTGCAGTTCCCTGACCCTTAGCTGAACTGCAGCCAGACCTGAAGGAGCTCTGGTGTTTGGGGGTTCTGGAGGCCAAGTAGGAGTTCAGGGGCAGAGGAAAAAGAGGACATGCAGGGCAAAGTAACCTTAAAGTAACCTTCTTCCTGGGCTGGAGTGAGTGGGTTGTCGATGTGCACCCTGGGTTCCCCATCTTCCTGCCCTCTGGGTCTTCTTGGCCACTTGGATGCCGCTGTGATCCGGACACTAGGAAGCTCCCTGATCCGCTCTCTGTGGCCCGGGGTTCCCTGTTCCTCCTCAAGACCCCACCACGTCAGCTCTCTCTCGCTCTGGGATGTCCAACCGCTCCTAGGCCACCTCCGCCCTGGTCCACTCTTTCCTTGCTTTGAGTGGCCAGACGTTGCCTGAGGGGCTCAGGGTGCGCAGTGCTGTGGGAAGATGGTGGACTTCGGGAGTACAGTGCCTCTGTGTCTCTGAGGTGCAGGAGCTGCTGGCCTGGTCTGAAATCTGGCTCCGCAACCTTCCTCAGTTTCCCCTAGAGTTGTTGTTTTTTCCCCCCTTGGGAAGTGAACCCAGGGACTTCCCACTGAGCTGTATCCCTATTCCACCCCCACACCTGTCTTCTTCTGGGGGTTTTTTTGGCCTTGAATGTACGGTGTTCCACCTGCTTAGCCTTCGGAGTGCTGGGATTGCAAGGGCCTACCGCCACACCTGGCTTATTTTTAAATTTTGAAACACGATTTCACTAAATAGATAAGATGCCCAGGCTGAGCTTGAATTGACAATCCCCTGCCTCAGCCCTGCAATGAACTAAAATTACGCACATATACCACCACACCCAGCTATGGAGCCTCTTCCTTCGGTAGTTGATTTGGTACCTTCCCCAAGGAAAGCCTCCAGAGGTGGCCACCCCCGCCAGCCTGCAGAGTTCAGTCCTGCCACCCTCTCTCTAGCCCAGGCCTTTGCCTGCAGGGTCCTTGCCCTTCAAAAGCTCCCTCCAGGGCCTCCCCTGTATCCGAGTCACTCTAACACCCCACTCCATGTGACCCAGGCCTGGTCTCTTCTGCTCTTTGGGTTTCAGCCCTGAGCCTGGCATCCTGTCCAGCTTTACTAGAGCAGGGCCAGGTGGGTGTCCCACAAATGAGGCTCTGAAAGCCCCTAGAAGTCCCCAGCAAGGCAACTGGTAGGAGTGGGGAGACCATCCAGAGGGGTTGATCTACCAGAGTCCCTGAACTGAGCACTTGAAGCTCCACCTGTCACCAGGAGATTGGCATCTGAGAAACTAAACCCTGAGTCACTGTGGGGAAGGGGAGGGGGGATGTACTCTCACTGCAGCCCCCTACTTGGGGCATGAGACAGGAGCTGCAGAGTCTGAGGACAGGGCCCTATATCCACCCCGTCCCTGTTCCCTAGCACAGAGCTGCAGACCCACGGCCAAGGTGAGTCCTCTCCTCAGGTGGGGTCTCTGTGGGCCCAGCTCTCAGCCTATGTCCCCACTGCAGGACACACCAGCTCTGCTGCAGCTAGTGACACCACCCTGTGCCTTCTGCTTGTAGAGAGCTTTCAGGATGCAGACTGTCTGCCTCCAGCGCTGCTGCTGAGGCTTATCCACCTCTTCAGAGCCATCCTAGCAGGAGGAAAGGTAACCTACCAGGAAGGCGAGTGTGGGCAGGGGCCGTGGGCTCCAGATGAGCTCCCTGCCTACCTCTGCCCATCTCTGCCCTTGCCTGCAGGAGAATGGGCAGATGGCAGTGAGCCCTGGCTCCGTGCAGGGTCTGCTGAGCGTGGTACAGAGCTGGGGCCGCCGGCCAGTCCAGGACCCCTGCCTCGTGCCACTGGCGCTGGAGGCCCTGGTGGGTGCCGTCCACGTTCTGCATGCCAGCCGCACGCCACCACGTGGGCCTGAGCTCCGTGCCCTGCTGGAGGGCTACTTCCGCGTCCTCAATGCTGACTGGCCCTCTAGTCCCGGCTTGGGTCCTGAGGAGGCCCTAGTTGCCCTTCGTATCAGCATGCTCAGTGGGTACTGGTGCCCTACCTCCTGGGGCTGAGGGGGCTGGGCACTGAGGAGAAGGCCTTTGGACAGGTGGATGGGGCAGCATAGGGAGGACAGAGGGATGCTGCTGCTGTTGCCACTTCCGAAGACCTAACCTTGACCCTCACGTAGATACCATCCCGATGATGCTGGCCTGTGACGACCGGCCTGTGCTACAAGCCACCTTCCTCAGCAACAACTGCTTTGAACACCTCATTCGCCTCATCCAGAACAGCAAGGTGCGCAGGGCTCAGGCTGGGGGGGTGGTGGTGGTGGTGGTGGTGTCAGGTTGCTGCTGAGCAGAAGTGGCCATAGCCTGTTATGGGGAGGGTCTGGGACATGGGCATGGCCTGTCCCCTGGGCCTGACACATCAGGGCAGTGTCGTGGGAGGAAGGAGCAGAGAATGGGGCTCAGGATGCCACTTCACCTGGGCAGAGCCCTGGCAGCTGCCCCGGTACCTCTCTAACCCCACCTCTTCCATCTTCCTCCTCTCCTTCACCCCCTCTACCCTGTGCTCCCCTTCCCCACAGCTGTACCTGCAGGCCCGGGCGCCCCCAGAGGGGGACAGTGACCTGGCTACCCGGTTACTGACCGAGCCCGATGTCCAGAAGGTACCACCCTGGGGCTGCTCGGCTCAGGCACCCCCTCCCTGGGCACTGCCTGCCCAGCTCCTTCTTGGAGGCTTTTGTGCACTCTAGCAGTGGGGTGGGTCCCCGTGCCACCTCACCCACCTCCCAAGCCCATCCTGGGGCTGTGGCAGGAAATGTTCCATCACATGCCTGGTATCAGAATCGGGCACTGGGGTGTGGCTATGCCAGGTGCCAGAAGGAACCTTCGAAACTCAACCATCCATCCCATTTCTCAAAAGGGGACACAGAAGCCCAGATATGCAGGGACTCCACCATTGTCACTGGTGGAGGCAGGGGTCCCCAGCAGGCCATCTCCTGCCCTCAGCAGGTCCTTGGTTGCACCCTAGGCCCTAAGGATGTGCCTGTGTTTCACCTGTGTGGGGCTCTAGGTAGCTGTAGGGGCCCCAACCCTAGCTTTGTCTTCATCAGGCAGCACACTGTGGTCATTTTCTTTTTTTTTTTTTTTTTTTTTTTTTAAAATTTTTTTTTTTTTTTTTTTTTTTTTTTTTTTTTTTTTTTTTTTTTTTTTTTTTTTTTTTTTTTTTTTTAAGAATTTTTTATTTTATTTATTTATGTTTTTCTTGTTTCATAACCTTTATTTGCTTATTCACTCATTTTTATGGCTGACTCAGCCCGCGCCCTGACGGCAGGGCTGGCGCAGCATGTGGTGCCGGGGATTGAACCGCGGTCCCTGAAGCCGCCCAAGCTTTCCCAAGCAGGCACTTT